>WNWK01025171.1:0-25000 GCA_009830355.1 Cherax destructor
TAATTTGACATTAAATTGAATTATTTGACAAACACAATTTTCAAAGTAACTAGAACAAAGCAAAAAGAAAAACATTGGAATTTTTTCCAGCTCACGGACGCCTTGTCCATAATTATTATCGCATTTGCTTTGTCTGTTTCGTAAGGTGAAGTCCAGGATCTTTCCTTAATTCATGGTATAACTTAACAAAGCAAATGTGATAGTAATTATGGACAAGGTAGATTATAGTGGAAAAGTGAACAAGTTGTTAGAAGACAGTGGTACTTACGTGCCCCTTAAAGCCCTTTCATAAATCCGCTTATGGTCCATAGACCGTTGGTACCGCTTGATGCTTGTGAAGGTCACCTTATCTGAAGATTGGAGCTATTCTCTACTTCCTCGCATCAAACCTTATTATTTTACATTTTCCCGGGTGATATGTAGCCATATGGTTTTAGCACTTCCTAATAATTAATAATAGTAATAATAATTAACAGTGAAATAATAGTAATAAGAGCTAGTATTATTATTATTGTTGTTATTACTGATTCTGTTTTCCATCACATGAGTGAATGTCGCGGGAACTAATGTATTTCCACATATCTATATCCTTTAAAATCCTTGATTTTTGACCGAGGACCATAAAGATGTGAGTTAAGCTTGTGTTACCTTTCACATCTAATGTGAGCTGTAATGCAATTAACTTTGGACGACGTTTTGGTCCATCCTCAACCAGGATTAACCTGAACCAGGACTAAACATCACTTAACTTTCATCTCCCAAGTGTGGATAATATGTGAATTATTATAACCAAAGTTTCCTCACTTTTACTCGACATTTTGCATATAGTATAGACGGTATTTGTTGAGCATTGCAACACTGAGTATTAAAGCTATTCCTGCTCTCGGAAATACACTGTCTTATGGAAGTATTTCCCTGAGTAAATGGACTTATTGCAGACGTTGCTTCGCAGACAGGTGCAGTGGGCAGGGCAAGTAAATCGTATATCCTGTGCCCAGGGAATGTGAGATGACCACACTGATGACTGTTGTGTCAATAACGTCAGCTTACCGTGTCAACAGCACTGCTGGGTGTGTGTCAGTAGCCACTGTTGAGTGTGTGAATAACTACTATTGCGTGTGAGTGTCAATAACCACTCTTCCGTGTGTCAGTGGCACTGTTGTGAGTGTCAATAACTACTCTTCCGTGTGTCAGTGGCACTGTTGTGTGTGTCAATAACCACTCTTCCGTGTGTCAGTGGCACTGTTGTGTGTGTCAATAACCACTCTTCCGTGTGTCAGTGGCACTGTTGTGTGTGTCAATAACCACTCTTCCGTGTGTCAGTGGCACTGTTGTGTGTGTCAATAACGTTTGTGTGTGTCATTTACAACTCTCTAGCGTGTCAATAACACTTGTGTATGCCAATAACAATGATTAAAAAAAATTCAGTAATGTGGTGTGTCAATAATATTTATGCCAGTAATACAGCTGTGTTACTGGCATAAATATTATTGACTGTGTTTTTTGTGTTCTTGACGCACACAACAACATTGTCGTGTGCGTCAAGAACATTGTTCTGTGTCAAAAACAGTGTGTAGATAACACTACTTTGCTGATAGACTTTATACCTTCACTGTTTATGGTCTTCAGCAAAGAAATATTTTGCTCTCACTTTGAGCTATAAAAATTTTAGTATGCCAATTTTGTTAACTATAACGGTGTCCAAGTAATAACCGGAGAATGTCTCTTGTTGTTGGCTTCTTCAAACACAAAGTGCCTGTGTGTCTTAATTGGAAGAATTTTTATATTGGATTTGGTCTTTGTACATGCCAAGTTTCAAATTTTATAGATTTTTTGATCAATTGGACTGTATTAAAAAAATAACCTCAAATGCAGAGAATTTTAAATATGATAGAACTGCAAAAACAAAACTGAGAAATATTGCAAACTCGCATTAATATAATGCTTTTGATTTTCATGAGTTTAGTGAGCCCTTAAGTAGTACTGTATTCTGAATGCTCGAACTGGCGTATTGTAATCTACTGTCTTCTTGTGTTCCTTTAACGTCCTCCGAGGCTCTCCTTCATAACCTCAGAACGCCTTATCCAGTCGGCTTCAAATTTTCAACACTGATCAAATATTACAATGTGAAAAAAAAACATACCACGGGTGGGGTTCGAACCCGCAATCATGTCATTACGATTTCGTGAGTCATTACAATGTGAAGGTTCGTGGAACTGTTGACGAGATCAGCTGCCCTTTGGTATGTAGAGTTTTCCTGAAACTGATTTCCGTGAATTAACTATAAAAGCTACTTCTAATAGGCTTCAAAATCTTAACACTGGGGTAACCTACTTAGAAGAAGGTTGGTAATGTTAATGGGGTGTGTTGGTAGGTGCCAATCTGCCTCATTTAATCTCTAAATGGTATATTATTTTACGTTATTGCATTATTTTGCCTTGATACTGGTGAGGGTCTTTTGACCTAAGGAGCTGGATCAAGAGCCTCTTGGATCAAATTTGAATGCCTCTCATTCCACAAGTGCTGTATGATCCCTTCTGGTTTAGGACTTTAACGATTATTATTATTATTATTATTATTATTATTATTATTATTAAAAATGAAACGCTAAACCTACAAGGGCCATACAGCGCAGTTAGGCTTTAATCTGTTGTATCTACAACGGATTTATCTTATGAAATGTATTAGACTTTTTGGTTAAGACTGTGTAGGAGTACATTTTGTTGGATTTTGAACAATAACTGAAGAATGCATCTTCTAGTCGGTTGAAACTTTCAGTACTCAGGTGTTTTATTTACACATAACATGTTTGCCCTCAAGACCAGTGTAAAATATTTGCACGTATGTACCCAAAATTTAAATATAACTTAATTATTTACATGTATAATAATAATAATAATATCTTTATTTACTACAAGTACATGTACAAGGTATACAAACCTAGCTGACATCAGTGACATACTACTATATAGAAAGTCCCTTGTTATGCTGAGCATTTCCCGCAAATTAGGTCAGTGTCCCAGGATGCGACCCACACCAGTCGACTAAGTCCCAGGTTCCCATTTTACTGATGGGTGAACATAGACAACCGGTGTAAAGAAACACTCCCAATGTTTCTACCCTGGTTGGAAATCGAACGCAGACACTCCCCATGTGAAGCAAGAGCTTTAGCGATCAGTCTTGTAATTGTAAAACTTTCTTAGAGAAAAGTTTGGAGTGATTTGTTCCTGTGTTTGTCCCAGTTTGCATTTTATTGGAAGAAACCTGGAAAATTGAAGTACTGGAGTTCTTTCAATAATTTCTGAGAGTGATTTTCAATTGAATTCAGGCTTGAACGCTGTTATCTTGATAATTATTGCTACTTATGAGCAGACTAAATGGATATTCTGGTGTATTTAGGAATTTGGTCTCTCTGAGATATGAGAATGCCTCTTGAGTCTGGCTTCAAAGCTTGTGTTTGTAAGTGTTAGATTTCAGTTAGTTTTGGGCTAATCATGTCCTAATTTGTTATTTTTTTTTTAAACTGGGATACTGATGTCCATGTGATAACCTGCCAATACCTCTTCCGATTATGCTTCAAATCTCAATCGCTAATGTTTAACCGCATTAGAAAGTTATGCCACACTCTGGACTATTCCTTTCACGTTCATTAAGGTATTGAGGTACAAGGACTGCTGAAGTTCTGCAATATGGGCATATCTTTCTCATACTGCACAGGGAACGAAATGCATCTAGTTATTATACACTGACAATATTTACATAAAGAATCTCGTCCTTCCTCGTCGACAGGAGTGCCTTGATTCTAGCGAAGAACACTTCATCCAAGTAAGTGGAGCTATCCTCCTCTTCCTCTGATCAAACCTGACTGCTTTCTGTTTTCCATCGTTTACTGATCTTTACACTCAATTATTTATTTTTGTCGACAATGTTAACTTTTCGATGTAAATTTTCAACAAAGATATGCTTTTTTTCCATAAAAAGATGCATTTTCCACAAGAAAAACATAAAAAGCTCTCAAAATCACACCTACGGTTAATGGGGGTATTATACAATATGACGAGACAGAATGCAGGTAATGGTGGCACTCAATAACTGTCAAACACAGTAGCAGAACCAGACACTGTATTACACAATATGTCGACCTCAGTGTGCTATGTCGAGTCTAGAGAGCTACGTCTTGCAATTAAAGGTTGGCTTTACTACCTGTGTTATGGATTCATAAAGTAGATATTAGTACTATGCCAGTGGTCATATTTCTTGCGCGTATGTAGTAGAGTATTCATTAAGTTGTCAGGTAATGAAGCAACAAGCTACACTATAATTATAATTTGCATCACCTAACTTACTAGTATTTTCTGGTGCAAAATATAATGATATTCCAGTGGCTGGAAATGATGAAGGTTTTCACGGAAGAGGATATTTTCGGTCTCACAATAACTCGTAACTCGCAGGCAAGTTGTGTGATACTTGGCCCAGACGAGGGCCAGGTGTGGGTTTTAAAGGGGAGTTGGTGGGGTTAGGGTGTTGGAGCGATGTGTTGGTGAGATGTGGGCGTTAGTGGGAATTTGGGTGTCGGTAGGGTTTGGATTCTTGGGAAAATGGGATTTGATGTGGGTTGGTGTTGGGCTAAGGATGAGTTTCTGAGTATTAGGGTGAGGATGGTGGTGGGTAGATGCTACTGAAAATGTGTTTGTGAAGTGTGTGTGCGTAAATGTGTTTGTGATGCGCGGGTGTGTGTGTGTGTGTGTGTTTGTACTCACCTAATTGTACTCACCTATTTGTGGTTGCAGGGGTCGAATCATAGCCCTAGTCCCCTCTTCACTGCTCGCTAATGGGTCATTCACTCCCTGCTTTGTGTGTGTGTGTGTGTGTGTGTGCGTGTGTGTGTGTAGGTATAGGAAATAATGGCTTCTTGGAAGCGCAAATTGCGCAGCTTCTTGCTATCTCAACAAACAAGAGGCTACTAATATATTTAAAAATTTTGTTAAATGGAAATGGAAAGACGGACTATAAGCGCCACTTAAAATTAAACGTTCAAACATCTATTTACAAATATTTTACTTTCTTAGCAAGGCAAAGATTTTAATGCACTTGTAAAGAAGGTAAAATTATTACTCTTGCCATGCATGCAAATAATGCTCCCGGTCTCTTGCTACCGTCTCCTCAGGTGGACTTCAAAAGAATACACAACCTTTAACCAGTTCTCTGTTATAAGTGATTAAGTCCACTCTTACACCTGACCTCATATTATGTCTCCTCTTTTTACTTCTACCCAATTAGTAGGTTACTTATGAACCATACGTCTTTTCACCAACACATAACAAGCAATAACACCGGTAACCTCACCCACCAACACTTCCCATTAACACCAAAAACCTCAACCAGGAACACTATTTCCCCCAATAACTGACAGAACATTTTTTTTTTTTTTTTTTTTTTTTTTGGGGGGGGGGGGTTCATGGTAAAAATGGAATGCACAAACGAACATATAGGGGTCATAAAATATTTAACAACCACCACAAACCCTCAACCAGGAACACCATTATACTCTCTACCACCAGCTCCATCACCACCACCCTTAACCACTGGAAGTGTGATACACAGATATCAGATTTTGCTTGTTTTATTATTAAATAAAATAAGCAGTTATTTAGCAATAAAATATTTTTATAGAGGAGGAGTCAAAGTAAATGTCAAAGCTCATCGTCTGTAATATAAAATATGTGTTTATTTTTTAATTAGTCATATTACTGTATTCAGACACAGGTTACTCTTGCAGTCTTCTCTCATGATTAAGAATTAAGCAGAATTAAATTAGATTATTGTAAGTGCTTAATTTCGGTATAAACAGTTATTTAACGAAGTGTATATATAGTTGACATCAATATGTTCTAACTGTGATAAGAATAATTCACCACCCCATTAATGTGCATTCGTATATATTAGAACACGGAAATTTTTACTGTTATTTTTGAGTGTTGGGAAATCTCCATATATTTTTTCAAGGGTTTCGTTGGTAGATAAGATTTGTCACGAATCAGGACAAGTGTTTCCTGACGCGGGATTTATTCATATAATGACCCGCAGCCAGAGGTTTTGGTCATCTAACCGAGGCCTTCCGCTGGCTAACCGGTCCTTTCATTAAAAAATGGTTATGATTATAACAGTTTCTCCCATGAGTAGGGATATTTTGATAAATTTATGTGGGCAGACATCTTGACTTTATGGCATCACTTGACAGAGAACAGGTGAGAGGGTCTCAGACTGCCATGGAGGGTAAACATGTGCTTGAGTCTCCTGTAAAAGGCTGTCATATTTTGTCTCTGAGGCGTCTTAATATAATATCTGGGGGGCTGTAATACACTGGCGAAGATGCTGGTTTAATACGTGTGGCAATTAGTGGATGTTTTAAATAATTCAAGTTTTTTTTTTGCTATGCCTGATAACAGGTTAAGGGAGGAGGCAAGTGAGGTGTTGCAAAGTGAACCTCCACTAATTGTGCAATATCTTTGTGACACTGAAGCGAGATCTTAAATTTTATAATAGATAAAAGTGATTTTTTTTTTTTTAAATTTCTGCAGTATTTGATGACATTGTATGTGATGATAGCATATTAAATTGCGTATACATTGAAATAATTTAGAACACGAATGGTTTCATTTGAGAACTTTATCGAAAACGTTTGGCTCCTTGGACTTGGATCACTTCAAATACATAAGGAGAATGCAAAGAGACCGGTTATACATGTAGATTAGGGCGACGAACGTGCCTTGGAGCTTCGCTTGTCACCACCACCAACATCAACGTTCAGATAGTTGTCACTTGTAATATTTCCACAACATTAGCCCTTATGATAATGACATAATCCCACGAGACTGCCACGTGACACAGTCATAAGATAAACCCGTACTTCACTGTCACGTGACTCAGTCATAAGATAAACCCGTACTCCACTGTCACGTGACTCAGTCATAAGATAAACCCGTACTCAACTGTCACGTGACACAGACATAAGATAAACCCGTACTCCACTGCCGACGTCATTCACTGACTACTACTATTTCTACCAGTTACAAATAATGTATAGCATTTTTTAATATTTATTAATTATATACATATTTTTTTAAAAAATCCCATTAAAAAATCTTTAAAAATCAATATTAATATAGAATATTCATATTATTTTTCCAAAAATACATGAAACATTGAAAATATCATAAAAATGTAATAATACCACCACTAATATTCTACAATAACCACAAACTGATGCATAAAACACATGTACATCATTTGGGTGTCCTTATTGCCGAAATGTTTAGCGTGCACAACAGACTTCTTTGGTCGAACATATAATTTTTTTTATTAAAACATCGGCCGTTTCCGACCAAAGCAGGGTGACCCAAGAAAAGAAGAAACACTTTCATAATCCTTCACTCCATCACTGTCTTGCCAGAGGCGCTCCGACACTACAATTATAAAATTGCAGTATCAGCACCCATTCTTCAGAGTGCAGGCACCCCTCATAAATGTTACCTTGCTCACACTCCAACAGCATGTCAATTCATAAAAACCATTTGTCTCCACTCGCTCCTATCTACCACACCCACGCACGATTGCTGGAAGTCCAAGCCCCTCGCACACAAAATCTTCTTACAAGAATCCCTCCCTCCAACCTTTCCAAGGCCTCCCCCCCTACCATGCTTTCCTTCCACTACAGATTTATACTCTCCTCAAGTAATTCTGTTTCGTTCCATCCTCTCTAAATGTCTGACCCACCTCAATAACCCCTCCTCAGCCTTCTGGATAATACTTTTAGTAACCCCCACACCTCCTCCTAATTTCCAAACTACGGATTCTCTGCAGTATATTCACACCACACATTGCCCTCGGACACGACATCTTCACTGCCTCCAGCCTTCTCCTTGTTGCAACATTCACACCCATGCTTCGCACTCATATAAGAGCATTGGTATAACTATACTTTCAAACATTCCCCTCTGCTTCCATGGATAATGTTCTTTGTCTCCACAGACTCCTCAGTGCACCACTTACCTTTTTCCCCTTCATCAATTCTATGATTCATAGAATTCAGAAATTATTATAAAACTGCAGGCAATTTTGAAGTGTTTAGTTACTTAACTTATATCTTAACTTAAATCAGACGCACAAGGAAAAAGACATATATACCAGAAGTGAGATGCAGCAGATGGAGATAGCATCCCAGGTAGGTGGGGCCACTAGTGAAGTAGATCATTTCATGCAACTGTTTAGCAACAAAGTTGAAAAGAATGCCTCTCGTGCTTGGTTGCCATGGTGATGCTGTGTCAGACAAGTATCACATTAATAATGTTATTGAATACCGACAAGTTGACAATGAAAGATGTACATGCAACACTTTGAGATCTATTTTACTGAAACCTTTTGTCTTTGTAGCAAGGTTCCACAATCAAATACAGAGATTTTCAAACTGAAGACACTGCAGAAAGTGAAAGGTAACTTTAATGTGTTTAGTCTTTAAGAGCTGATAGGTTCTCGGTCCCTTATCCTTAATTAAAGGAGTTCAGTCTCTTAGCTTCGCATCATACTTCTGGTACCAGTTATGTACTGGTACCAGAAATATGATACATCTGGAGATGACATCACAGGTAGGCGGAGCCCAACTGAATTCAACCAAATCCATCTAAAGAAGTCAAGCGTTGAACATATGTCGTATTCGTGAGTTTTATACGATGATACCTGTCTGACTCAGCATCACAACGAAATATTGCTACAGAAGATATATTTTGGAACTCTCAAGCCCAAATAAAATTAACTCATATTTTTGTCCGTAGAGACATGAGAGTTCTCCACTCTCATGCCTTTGATGTGGACTAAACGACTCAAAATTTTCAATCAGTTCTATAGGACTGAACACACTCTCTCAACTCTTCAAGTCTAGGCCCTGGACTAAATACATTAAAATTACCTCTTCAATTCTTCCAGTGTCTCCAGTGTTAAAGTCGTCTATGCAGTCGATGAAAGAAACCTGCTGCCCGGGCGAAACGTTTCAGCAATAAAGTTTCCCAGCTTGTATGTAGTGTATTCCGCTAATATGATACCACCATCTACAACTACACTATCACCATCATCACTATTACTACTACCACTATCACCACTACTCTCCAGCATCCCTGAGGTTGGCAGCTATCACTACCTCGTCTCCAGAGTGTTTACGCTTCAGAGCAAGATATAATTAGTTAATTAAGCATTACGAATACAGTGAAATGCGACTTAATCATCTCTCTGCTGATGACAGATGGGATTCTGGATGCTGTGACACCGTTGATGAGCTCCTTCGGGATATTATGAAGGATTGAGCCATAATCCTTATCTAATGCCAATTGACAGAGCACATAATGACCGACGGGATATTGGATGCAGTGACGTTGCAGATGAAAGCCTTCAGGATAGTACAGTACAGATCACCGGTAATTATCTTCTTCCAGCTGATAGGGTAAATTTAGATGGTTTCCAGATTTAGTGTCAATATGCTTACAGGAAATTTTGATTAATTTGTAATTTACAAACAATATGCTAGACGGTAGGGTCTCACATTTTTCGTTTCAATTCTGATAGAGTAAATTTATGCTGTGAAACCAGCATCTTTTCAACGAGTGAATTATGACCAAGAGGATGTTGTAGTGATGCGTTTCGGGATCTCAGAGTATCCAGTGAGAGATAAGAATCCCGACACACCAAACGTTGTTTTGGATCCAGCTATTCAGTACCGTAAATTAACCCTGAAGACTTAGAGATGTGTTCGGTATGTATCAGTTCTCGGGAACTCGCTTCTAAAGTCAAGGAAACATATTTTCTCTTCCGATGAGGGCAATATTTTCTAAGGATCATTCGAATAATCCCCGACAACTATGTTTTGATAATTTTTTGGATAAATTTATTTAGTTTTTAGTATAGTAGAGGTCTTAGTTGTTATCCTGATAAAAAAAATGGTCAAGCTATGGTTGGGAGGTTATACAACTTGAGTGGAAATCTCGGCTCGGCAGTGAGATTGCAAAGTTTGTCTATTGAATTCAGAGTAGACTTGAGTCTTGTGCGTATATACAAATACACAAACACACACGCTCTTGCACAAGCGCGCACACGCACACGCGCACACACACACACACACACACACACACACACACAGAGTAGTCAGGAAGTGGAATAGTCTAGAGAAAGATATAGTGGAGGCAGGAACCATACATAGTTTTAAGACAAGGTATGATAAAGCTCATGGAGCAGAGAGAGCAGAGACCCAGTAGCAGACAGCGAAGAGGCGGGGCCAGGAGCTGAGTCTCGACCCCTGCAACCACAATTAGGTGAGTACAATTAGGTGAGTACAGTCACAGTCACAGCAGTCACGGGCGTTTTGAGCTCCGCTAAATTGGGTCGTATTGGGTGGTCCTAGGGAAAATCCGAGTGCAACAAACAGGCGTGGGCATAGGCTAAAGTGTCATACTCACTTAAAACCAAAAAGCAGGGAAATACGAGTGATCCCAGAGGGAAAAACCACAGTAAATAGTGGAAAGTGCCAGTGAGGGAGACGTTGATAGGCCTAACAGCGGTTGCCACACAGCAGGAAGTCGAGAATTTATCGTAGTGAACTATAATGCAGTGGGGAGCATATCTACTGGAGGCACCCAAGTAAGGGAGATAAGTGCAAGACAAGAAGTGAACAATACGGTGTTTGCATAAAGTGAGCCCAATAGAAGAGAAACGAAGAGGTACAGTACCCAGCAGTACCCAGCAGGGCGCCACACCAGGAGAATAACGACAATTCAGACCCAGCAGACATCGAATGTAATGTACAAAATCCTAGTTGTGGTTTGCAGGTTTGCAGGTTTCTGGCCCTGAGTTGCTGAAGCTGTGGGACAAATCCCTGCTCGTAGGAGCTGAATTCATAGTATAGTTCATAGTTCGGAAGACAAGTCACGGCGCAGGGCTACCAACCAAATGTACACACGTGTACGCACGCCACACACACATACACTTGAAGTAGTCAGGATACAGAAGTAGTATACCATACAATTGTTAGTGTAGTAGCAACAATATTATTACCAGTTTATAAGTAGCAACTTTTAGTAGCAGTGCTTAGTAGGATTAAGAATTAGTTTTAGAATAGGTAGACACTGTGGAAGAGGTGCCAAGACGCACACACACACACACTTGAAATAGTCGGGGTGTAGTAGACCATACAGCTGTTCTTGTATTAGCAATTATATTTTTTTATCAGTTATATAGGAAGTAGTATTCTTTTTAGTTTTTGTAGCTAAGTAAGGTAGGAAGAAAATTTCAAAGACGTGGGAGGAGCGCAGGCGCGGTGAGTCAGAGGTAAACAAACACACGCACACACACAGTGAGGACAGGCGCACACACACACACGTACACACACACACTCAGTTAGGCCTAGCATTTCCCTAACCATTTCCCTCCATACCCCGTAATCCTCCCACGCACACACACACACACACACACACACACACACACCCCCCACACACACACACGTCACACACCTCACCTCCTATACCCTCTGTACCCTAGCTTAGTAGCACTATCCGGTTATAGAACTAATACGTACTAGCAAAATGCTAGATTAATATTAGGAGAGTAGTCCAAACTTCTGAAACCTATCTCCCCCCCCCGCTCTCTCCCTCCCTTTCTCCCTCACACGTGCACTCTCCCTCTCTCCCTCTCCCTCTCTATACCTACTCTTCTCCCTCACACACACACACCCTCCCCTCTCTCTCCCTACCACTCTCTATACCTCCCTCTCCCCTTCTCTATACCTCTATACCTCCCTCTCCCCATCTCCCCTCCCGATCCTCCCTCTCCCTACCTCTCTAGTACTAGCAAAATTCTAGCTTAATATTTAGGAGAGTAGTCCAAACTTTCTGAAAACCTATCTCCCCCACTCTCTCCTCAAACGCACATCCCCCTCTTTCCCTCTCCCTCTCTATACCCCCTCTCCCTATCTCCTCCCCTTCTCCCTCACACACAAACCCTCCCCTCTCCCCTCCCTCTCTATACCTACCTCTCCCCTCTCTATATCTCCTCTCCCCCTCTCTATACCTCTATACCTCCTCTCCCCCATCTCCCTCCCTCTCCCTCTCCCACCTCTCCCTATCCCTCTCCCTCTCCCTACCTCTCTCTCTCACTCCCCCTCTCCCTCCCTCTCTCTCTCCCACCCCCTCTTCCTCCCTCTCCTTCTATCTCCCTACCTCCCTCTCTCTCCCTCTACCTATCTCTCTTCCTACCTCTCTACCTCCCTCTCTACCTCCCTCTCTACCTCCCTCTCTCTCTCCCTCTCCCTCTCGCTCTCTTTCTCTCTCCCTATATCCACCCTCTTCTACATTTCCTCAAAGCTATCTCTCTCCCCCTCACCCCCATTCCTATCCTTTCTCCGTTTCTCCCTCACCCCCTTCCCTACCCCTTTTCTTTCTCCCTTCTCCTGACACCTCAATACATCCACAAGGGACTCAGTGGGAAGATGGGTGGCTCAGAGAGGGCGTCAACAAGGAGGAAGATGGCCGATCAGGAAGGCCACAATGGGAGGAGGAACTCTCTAGAAGGGAGAAGGAATGGAGAGGAAGATATTGTGATCACCGAGGAGCTCAATGAAAGGGAAAAGGAATGGGAGAGGAAGCTATTGGTGATCGGCGAGGAAATGGAGAAGAGGATAGCTGAGGAGATAGAAAATGGGTAATGCAAGCCAAAAAAGCAGAAGCCAAGATTCAGACCTTAGAAGTGAAGCTGCAGGGACTGACACAGAATAGAGACAACAGTACCTGGCAGGAAACGATGCTTGGAGCTTGTGCACCAGGCACAGCCAAAGGGAATGAGGAGAAAGGAAGAGAACTCTTGTATGCACAGGCACTGGCAGACACACATGGGGCCCGAAGCAAGATGAGCAGGATAACAACACACGAGAAGGATATAGAAGAAACAGCCAGGGTCAAGAAGAGCACCACAGGAACAACGAATGTGAGCACAGAAACAACACATGAGAGGGTAGACAAAGCAGCAGACATGCTAAACACGGAGACCCCAACAACACACTGCAGCGGACAGGGACGTATGAGCAGACCGGACACACAAAGGAACACGGGGAATACGTCCATGACAGCACCGGGAGAGGCTAATGCACCTTTGACAAGGCAATGGGAGACACAGTGGGAGGAGGAAAGGGAGAAGTCGATCTTTATCTATGGCCTAAAGGAAGACGAAGGGGACACCCACGACAGTAGGAAACAGGAGGAAAAAGAAAAGATCGATAGTATCATGCTAGCAATAGGGGGAGACTCATCCCAAGTGACAAATTTTCAGAGAATCGGGTGGTACACAAAGTCTTGGAGAAAATCATCAGGAAAAGAATGGTGGAACACCTCGAGCTGAACAGGATAATAAACACCAGACAGCACGGATTCCGGGAAGGCAAATCCTGTGTAACAAACCTCCTGGAGTTCTATGATAAAGTAACAGAGGTAAGGCAGGAGAGAGAAGGGTGGGTTGATTGCATTTTCCTGGACTGCAGGAAGGCCTTCGACACAGTTCCTCACATGAGATTAGTAAAGAAGTTGAAAGAACAAGCAGGTATAACAGGAAGGGCACTGGATTGGATCAGGGAATACCTCAAAGGGAGACAGCATCGGGTCATGGTGCGTGGTGAGGTATCACAGTGGGCGCCTGTGACGAGCGGTGTACCGCAGGGTCAGTCCTAGGACCAGTGTTATTCCTGGTATATGTAAATGACATGACGGACGGGATAGACTCAGAAGTGTCTCTATTCGCGGATGATGTGAAAATAATGAGGAGAATCACATCGGAAGAGGACCAGGCAGGGCTGCAAACAGACCTGGACAAGCTCGACATCTGGTCTAGCAATTGGCTTCTCGAATTCAATCCTCCAAATGCAAAGTCATGAGGATCGGAGAGGGCAAAGAAGACCGCTGACAGAGTACAAGCTAGACGGGCAAAGGCTACAAACCTCGGCAAAGGAGAAAGACCTTGGAGTGAGTATACGCCAAGCTCTCCGGAGGCACACATCAACCAGATAACTGCGGCAGCATATGGGCGACTGGCAAACCTAAGATTAGCGTTCCGTTACCTTAACAAGGAATCGTTCAAGACACTGTATACCGTGTGCGTCAGGCCCATACTAGAATATGCAGCACCAGTCTGGAACCCACACCTGGTCAAGCACGTAAAGAAACTAGAGAAAGTGCAAAGGTTTGCGACAAGGTTAGTTCCACAACTCAGGGTCTGTCTTATGAAGAAAGGTTGAGGAAATAGGACTAACAACACTGGAGGAAAGAAGGGTCAGAGGAGACATGATAACGACATACAAAATACTGCGGGGAATTGACAAGGTAGACAGTGACAGGATGTTCCAGAGAGGGAACACAGAAACAAGGGGACACAACTGGAAGCTGAAGACTCAGATAAGTCAAAGGGATGTTAGGAAGCATTTCTTCAGCCACAGAGTAGTCAGGAAGTGGAATAGTCTAGAGAAAGATATAGTGGAGGCAGGAACCATACATAGTTTTAAGACAAGGTATGATAAAGCTCATGGAGCAGGGAGAGCAGAGACCCAGTAGCAGACAGCGAAGAGGCGGGGCCAGGAGCTGAGTCTCGACCCCTGCAACCACAATTAGGTGAGTACAATTAGGTGAGTACACACACACACACACTGATGGCATGGTGGCTAGCGCTCTTGCTTCACGCACGGAGGGCCCGGGTTCAATTCCCGGCGGGGCCGAAACATTTCGAAGTGTTTCGTTACACACACACATATCTACAACAGGCCTAGTGTCTAATCGACATGTGCCTAGGACAAAATGGTAACTAACTAACTAACACACACACAAAACACACACACACAAAACACACACACACACAAAACACACACACCATTTTGGAATCCAAACCTGGCCAAGCACGTCAGGATATTAAAGAAAGTGGTAAGTCACATAGGCAACATTTAGGCAGTTTTATTCCGAAATATTTCGCCTACACAGTAGGCTTCTTCAGTCGAGTACAGAAAGTAGGCAGGAGCAGTAGAGATGTGAAGACGATGTAATCAGTCCATCACCCTTGAAGATGTTGATTTGAGTTTGTCAGTCCCTCAGCCTGGAGAAGTATTCTGTTTCATAGTCTGAAACAATGTGAAGAACAAGCTACATTAAGGAAAGTGCAAAGGTTTCCAACGAGACTAGTCCCGGAGCTAAGGGGTATGTCCTACGAGGAGACGTTAAGGAAACCGACCTGACAACACTGGAGGACAGGAGAGAGAGAAGGGGATATGATAATGACATATAAAATACTGAGAGAAATTGACTAGGTGGACAGAGACAAGATGTTTCAGAGATGGGACACAGCAACAAGGGGTCACAGTTGGAAGTTGAAGACTCAGATGAATCACAGGGATGTTAGGAAATATTTCTTCAGTCACAGAGTTGTCAGGAAGTGGAATAGTCTGGAAAGTGATGTAGTGGAGGCAGGATCCATGCATACCTTCAAGAAGAGGTATGATTATGCTCATGGAGCAGGGAGAGTAACCTAGTAGCAACCAGTGAAGAGGCAGAACCAGGAGCTGAGGCACGACCCCTGCAACCACAATTAGGTGAGTACACACACTAACAACAGGCCAAGTGTCTTAGTAACAAGTGTCTTGAACAAATAGCAATTATCACACACACAAACACACGTTAGGGGCACTACCAGAGAAATGGGAGAGGATGAACCAGCAAGACTAGACCTAGTATTCACCTTGAGTAGTGCAAATATTGACGACCTCATATCACGTTGTTCTAAATTTCGAATACATAGTAGAGTTACAAGTGGAGAGGGAGGCAGGAAGGGAAGGAAGATTGAAGTCAAACTACAAGAGGGGACTATACAGACATGAGGAATTTCCTGCACGAGTTTCAGTGGGACAGAGAACTAGCAGGGATATCAGCAAATGAGACGAATGAATATTTGAAAACAATATGCAAGGAAGGGGAGGAGGGGTTTGTACCCAAAGGCAGCAGATATAATCAGAAGGCCAGGAAGAGCCCTTGGTTCACCCAAAGGTGTTGAGAGGCTAAAACTAAGTGTGCTAGATAATGGAAGAAGTATAGAAGGCAAAGGGCCCAGAAGAATAAGGAGAGAAGTCGAAGAGCAAGAAATGAATATGCACAAAAAGGAGGGGAAACCAACGACAATACGAAAATGACATAGCAGCGAAAGCCACGTCTGACCCAAAGCTGTTGTACAGTCACATCAGGAAGAAAACAACAATCAAATACAAGGTAATCAGGCTGAGGAAGGAAGGTAAGGAGTTTACAAGAAACATACTTGAAGTATGGGAGGAGCTCAACATGAGATTCAAAGAAGTATTCCCAGTGGAGACAGAAAGGACTCCAGAAAGACAAAGTGATGTGGTACACCAAGTGCTGGACACGATACATACAACCGAGGAGGAGGTGAAGAGGCTGCTAAGAGAACTAGATATCTCAAAGGTGATGGGGCCGGATAACATTTTTTTGTGGGCCTTGAGAGAGGGAGCAGAGGCGCTCTGTGTACCACAAACAACAATTTTCAACGAATCTATCGAAACAGGGCGACTATTTGAGGTATGGAATATAGCAAATGTAGCCCCAATTTAAAAAAAAAAAAAGACAAACACGCAGCATACATGACAGTCACTGACCTGTATGCAAAGTCAACGAGAAGATTATCAGGAGAGTGGTGGACTACCTAGAAAGGAATGAGCTTATAAACGACAACAAGCACAGACTCAGAGACGGGAAATCCTGCATCAAAAACCTACTGGAGTTCTATGACAAAGTGAAAGCAGTAGGACAAGAGAGAGAAGGGTGGGTAGATTGCGTTTTTTTTGAATATAAGAAGGCTTTTGACACAGTTCCACTCAAGAGATTAGTGAAAAACTGGAGGATCAGGCAGGGATAACAGGAAGGCACTGCAATGGATCAGAGAATACCTGACGGAAGGTATCAGCGAGTCACGGTACGTGAGGAGGTGTCAGAGTGGGCGCCTGTGACGAGCGGGGTTCCACAGGGGTCAGTCCTAGGACCGGTGCTATTTCTGGTGTATATGAATGACATGACGGAAGGAATAGTCTCAGAAGTGCCCTTGATTGCAGATGATGCAAAGTTAATGAAGATAATTCAGTCGGAGGAGGATAAGGCAGGACTACAGAGGGATCTGGACAGGCTGCAAGCCTGGTCCAGCATCTGGCTTCTGGAGTTCAACCCCACCAAGTGCAAATGTCATGAAGATTGGGGAAGGGTTAGATTACCGCAAACACAGTACAGTCTAGGGGGCCAAAGACTACAAACCCAACTCAAGGAAAAGGATCTTTGGGTGTGTATAATGCCGAGAACATCTCCAAAGGCGCACATCTAACATATATGGGCATATGGGCGACTAGCGAACCTAAGAATAGCATTCCGACATCTTATTAAGGGGTCGTTCCGGACCCTGTACACCGTGTACGTCAGGCCCATATTGGAGTATGCAGCTCTAGTTTGGAACCCACACCTGGTGAAACACGTCAGGAAATTAGAGAAAGTGCAAAGGTTTGCAACGAGACTAGTCCCGGAGCTAAGGGGCATCTCCTATGAGGAGAGGTTAAGGGTTAAGGTTAAGGAGGGACAGGGGGATACATGATAGCGACATATAAAAACTGAGAGGAATCGACAAGGTGGACAGAGACAGGATGTTCCAGAGATGTGACACAGCAACAAGGGGTCACAATTGGAAATTAAAGATTCAGTATTTCTTCAGTCAGTTGTCAGGAAGCTGAATAGTCTGGAAAGTGAGGTAGTGGAGGATGTACCATACATGGCTTTAAGAAGAGGTATGATAAAGCTCATGGAGAAAAGAGAGTATACGTAGTGGCGACCATTGAAGAGGTGGGGGCCAGGAACTATGACTCGACCCCTTCAACCACAATTAGGTGAGAAAACACGCGCTCGCGCACGAAAACACCAAAATAACGCGCATATTGACGCAATCACACACGAAAATGAGAAGGAGAAGACAAGACAAAGAGAAAGAAGGATATAGTGTGTAATGTTTAAGTCGGATATTATTTAGATTGTAGATGAAACTCAATGAGGAATGGAAATGGAAGTTAAATTTATTATGAGGAAACCATTAAACAACGCTTAGGAAAACATAAAGGAAACTGAAGACAAGTAATAGAGTGTTACAAATGGAGACTGGACCAAATACTAAAAGAGGTAAATAAACTGTATGAGTGACAGGAGAGAATGGTCAGATAAGTGGTTACTTGAAGTCAAAAACAGCAAGGTTATGAAGGTTGGGGAAGCGGCAGAAGCTACTGACGTCACGCAAAGAGAAGGACCCAGGAGTCTACCTGGGGGATACTCCGGGGGTCAACGCCCCCGCGGCCCAGTCCTTCATCAGGCCTCCCGGTGGATCAGGGTCTGATCGACCAGCCGGCCGGGTCACCATTTGGAGAAGACCCGGGCCGGACATACCGGCGAACCTACAAGAAGAAGAATGATCGACCAGACTGTTACTGTTGGGTGCACGTAGTCCAAAGTACGAACCACAGCCCGGCTGATCGGGTACTGAGCATAGTGATAAGATCAGCAGCGGCACACATCAACTGCAGTCAGTACTCATTTATCTTATCAAAGATTAGCCTTTAGGAATCTCATTGGATTCATTCATAGGCCATTATACACGATGTGTCAGGCTTATATCGATGTTTGCTACACCACAAAAAATTGCATATTTGATAAAGCAAATTAAGAAATTAAAAATGCGAAATGATGCTAGTTCCTGAACTAGGACGAAAAGCTAAATGAAACTAAATTGAAGACATTAGAAAACATTAGAGACAACTGAATCACAGATGTATCAGTTAGTACTTCATCAGCTTTAATGTGACCAGGAAATAAAATTACATGAATTTATAAAGTTGTGGTAGTCGCCATGCATTGTTTATAAGCACTTAGTCGACATCTGTAACCAAATGTTCATAAGTGTAACTAGGCTTAAGAGGTATAGTAAGTATAAGTAGGTAAGTACTCTTGTATGCACCTTATTGTGTGCACGTGCTCACAAATAGACACTCTTCTCTCTCTCTCTCTCTCTCTCTCCTTTTCTCTCTCTCTCTCTCTCTCTCTCTCATTCTCTACCTCCTCTTGTTCCGGTATTTCCTCTCAACACAAGTATGCTCCTGATGAACACAAAACAATGTATACCAGAAACGTTCATAAAGTTAAGCTGGATAGCGTGTCCATGTGTATTCCTAGGCCAGACTCTAGTAGCAACTCACAGAATTATCCCACTTACGCCAAGTCACACTTTGCAACCCTCGTCAATACTATCATCAACCATTAAGAAGGGCGTTTATCATTTGTAGCGTAAGCGTGGACCCACCGACGCCAGAATGCCGAGGCACTTAGTTCAACTATTCCTTGTGGATAGTTGGTCGTCCTTCTCCGAAGCTGTGTTGGGGAAACCAGCGATCAAGCAAAGGGCTTCATACTAACGGTACAGAGATGTAATCCGAGTTGGGTTCGTAGGGATCGATGCTTAGCTCCTGGCCCTACCTTTGAATTATTCTGATTGGCGTCATTGACCTTTGGCCTCTTTACCATTTTATAACTACTCTTGAAGCTGTGTATTGAGTTTGCCGTCAACACTGCCTCTTCCGAATCATACCACTGCTCAGTTGCCCTCAAACTAAAGAAATACTCTTTACATCCCCGTGGCTCATCTGTTTTTTTTTTTTTTTTTTACCCAAGTCTTGTTTATCCTGGTCCTCTTAATTCAAACATCTGCTTCTTCTTAAGATTTTGTACGTAATAATCCTGTTCCCTTGTCCTTCTCTTCTCTGAGGTCGTTAGGCTTTGTTACTTTAACGTCTCCTCATAGTACATTCTTTTCAGTTCTGACATTATTCTGCTTGTAAACCTTTGTACCTCTTTTAATTTCTTTAGTTGCTTGACCTGGTGTGGAGTCCATGCTGTGACCTGGTGTGGAGTCCATGCTGTGGCTCCGTAGTTAATGAATGTCTTAACACATGATGTAAATAAGTTTCTTAAGAATACTTTATTCAATTTCCTGAATGCTGTTTGGAGACTTGTTTATCATGCATATGCAGCTGCTGTTATATGGTTTATGCACAATTCTGGCAATATGTTGAGAGTTAAATTCACTTTCTGATATTTTCTTTAGGTTTCCGCTCATGCTGTACTGTCCAGTCTGAGCTCTCCTCGAAAACGAATGATTTTTCCCATTGGGTTAAATTTTAGAAACTACATGTTTGACCACATCTGCAAAATGTTGAGGTCTCTCTGGTGTTATGACTACCCTCTCCTCATACACTTCCTCACTCTTAAAAGATGTTATACATCACTGGCTAATGAATGAAATCACTACGTTGCTTACTTTATTAACGTTTAATAGCTGCTCAAAATATTCCCTCATTCTTTGCAATACTTCCATCTCTCCATCTATTAACGCCCCTCTTTATTATTAACTGTTAAATTCATTTGTTCCCTTGGCTTTTTGGACTTTTTGATCACAACCTTTTCTTATTCTCAGCAATGCGCAATGCGCAGCATATTAGAGGCTTTTGGCATGTACATCTCTTTTATACCTATGTATCATGTAAACCCAACAATGTATCTTTGTACCATGTCTAAATAAAGTATTATTCTTATTATTATTATTATTATTCATATTCATATTCATAAAACCTCACCCACTCTCTCATTTCCTCTCCTTTTACACTCCCTGGCTTCTCTGCTAACTTCTCTTTTACTCTCTATGCTCTCCGCCCTTCATACACGTATATCATTTCAAATTTGTAAAAGCCTCTCGTATGCTAAGCTTTTCTTCATTACCACCATTATTGCTTCATCATTCGGCCAAATGTTCCCCTTTCCTCCTGCACCCACCCTCCTGTATCACCCTACTGCACCCACCCTCCTGTATCCACCCTCCTGTATCCACCCTCCTGTATCCACCCTCCTGTATCCACCCTCCTGTATCCACCCTCCTGTATCCACCCTCCTGTATCCACCCTCCTGTATCCACCCTCCTGTATGCACTTCTCCCGCTGCGCACTAACACTGCATATCTTTTCAACCTCCTCATTTCCTGTACTCTCTCTGGCTTACATTCCTCCAATTAGATACATATATCTTACCTTAACTATCTCCTCCTTTAATATATAATTTCTCATCTCTCTCTTACTCTGTTGACTGTTACTCTCACTTAAGGTATCACTAAATAATGATCTGATATATCTGCCATCTCTCTCAAAACATACACATCCATAAGTATACCCATCAAACTGTTATCATTACTCCCCATATCGTATCTCGTGTACACGAAATAGTTATATTGTTTTAATAGATGGCGCAATTAAATTAGATCCAAAGAAGATAAAGTAGCTCAAATTCCTTGGATCAAGACCCTTTCATCTTTATCATCGAGGTATCTCCTATGAAGGGTCCGACAATTCAGATACTTTCATTAGCTTTCAGCATACAAACACCAGTGATGTTCAACATCTTTATAACTTCGTCTCGTTATAAATTTTCCAAAACTACAAATTTATATTTGAAAATTGTATTTCATAAATATGTTTAAGTTTCTGAAATTTTAATTTTATCCCTAAATTCATTTGTCCACTTTCGTTTAACCTCTGCTGTTTTGACGTATCTCACAGGTGTCACATTTTTAATGGTGATACGTGTACACTGCATGGCAAATCATACCACGGGCGGGGATAGAACCTCGATCAGAGAGTCAAAACTCCAGACCGTCGAGTTAGCGCGTCGGTCTGGAGTTTCATGACTCTCTGACCGCGGGTTCTATATCCCCCCGTGGTATGGTTTGTTTGCAATCGTATCATTACGATTTCGTGAGTCATGATGACTGCATAGCAGCATGTGTCTCTCACTAAATACACAGGTTATAGAGCCTCTGTTACTTCTAGAGCAGAACAACCCATATGGATTTTAGCACAACTCATACCGAAACTAACAAATTTCTCTGAAAAAAAAAATTATTTCAATTACTATCTAAATGGTATTACAAGGTAAAGCATAAGTATTATAAGTAAGAAATTAAGACTCATTTTGCATTTAATAACTAAGACACAAAGATAAAAACAATGAAGCAAAGAGACTATAAGATGTACCGTGTAGATGGCTGGGAAGACGGTGCCACAGAATATCACAAGGTGTCTGAGCTAGCAATTAACACAAGAGGTGCTTGTGGGAAGGCTTCTAATCATTCAGGAATGGGCTCATAATTCTTCCTGAGGTTACATATAATTAAGTGATACTCTGTTAAACTTTCTGTATTCTCATCAGTGCTTTTTGAGAGCTTTGCTTATTTGTATCCCAGAGTTCATAGATGAAGAAATCTTGAAAGTTTATGAAATAGCTAATGATCTAAAATACCCAAAAATACTTAACTGATAAATACTTTAAAATTACTAGAAACAAATTATGTAATTCAATAAAGGACAAACAATTATATTCAACCAAGAATATGTCGGTTCTCCTTACCATGAAAATCTTCTTGGTACACTTCCTCTACTTAAGAATTTTAAAATCAAAATTGTATTTGAAAATCTTGATACAGTAAAGAAATCTGTTTATTTTTTCCCAAAATGGTGAAGATTATGTATAAAAATCAACGTAAAAATTATAATAAAGTTTATTATGGGCAAATGTAAAAAACCTTGAACTAAGATTACAACAACATAAATATAGCCCTAGAACTGGACAAGAGTCTAATGTTCTGTTTATTCATGTGAGAAATTCTAACAAACCAATTTTTTAAAACTCAGAGAAAGTTGTATAATGGAGGTCCATGGCTGAAATATATTTGAATCAAGCTTCATATAAAAGGTATTTATTGAAATGTGAAAAATAATTTAGAATTATACAAATTAGATTAATTTATAATTAATAAAATTTGGGATGATAGGCGTGGCAGGTCCTTAACACTCCCACTCCCATCATACTAAGACGGGTGGTATGTCGTAGGTGAGATAAAATCTCAGCCTTATAAGCCCTCTATTGTTCTATTACTTTTGCATGTCCTTGATGATGTGAGAAATCACGAAAACGCTTAGATGTTCACTATTTTTCACAGTGGTTGTTTGTGTGTGTGTGTGTGTGTGTGTGTGTATGTGTGTGTGTGTATGTAGGTTGGTAGACAGGAAACACCCAGGGAGGTACTACCGTCCTACAAAATGAGTGTGAAACACAAAGCCTGTAATTGTTTTACATGATGGTAGGATTGCTGGTGTCTTTTTCTGTCTGATAAACATACATGCTTGCAGGTAAGTCTTACTACTTCTACTTACACTTAGGTTACACTACACATGCATGTACAAGCATATATATACCAACCCTCTCGGTTTTCTTCTATTTTCTTCCTAGTTCTAGTTCTTGTTTATTTCTGCTTATGTCCATTGGGAAGTGGAACAGAATTCTTCCTCCAAGCTAGGGTGTCGTAGGAGGCGACTAAATGCCGGGAGAATGGGCTAGTAACCCCTTCCCCTATATAAATTACTAATGGGGGAAATTTTTTTTTATAAAATTGGGGAGTTTGAATGTGCGTGGATGTAGCGCAAATGATAAGAAATAAGTGATTCAAATTTATGAATGAAAAGAAGTTGGATGTCCTAACTCTAAGTGAAACAAAGCTGAAGAGGGTAGGCTTTTTTCAAGGGGGAAAAAAATAAAGGGGAAAGCGGGAGTATCTGAGAGAGTTAGAGCAAAGGGAAAGGGGGTGCAATAATGTTGAAGGATCAGTTAGGGAAGGGAGAAGAGGGAATATAAATGCATAAATTCGGGTTTTGGGTTAAAAAAAGGGGTGGGATATGAAAAAGGGGTCATAAAAGTTTTATGCCCTGGAAAAAAGGGGAGTGTAGAGGAGAAAAATTTTGGGAGATGTTAAGCAGTGTGTGGAACTTTTGAACCAATTGAGAGAGAATTGTGGTAGGGGACCAAATGCTAAAGTACGAGAAACATTCAGAGGGGTGGGTAGATAAGTTTGGGGTGCCGGGTGAAATGAAAAGAAAAAGGATAGATAAATATACAAGATATGATATTTGGTTAAAAACAATAGTTGGACTACGTTTTGGGAGAAAAAAAGCTGTTGGGTGACTTCAGGTTTTAATGTTTATAGAGGGCCACAGATATATCAGATAATTTTTAGTTGTAGCTACAGTGGGGAAAAAGGTAGAGGGGATACAATGAAAATGGAAGACAAGTAAGAGAGATTTAAGGTCTATAAACTAAAGGAGGAGGCAGTTAGGGTAAGATAAGAACTGTTGGAGGACAGATGGGCTAGAGTGAGTAAAGGCAATGGGGTAGAAGAGGTATGGGTAAGTTTAAGAATACAGTGTTAGAGTGTTCAGCAGAACTTTGTGGTTACAAGAAAGGGGGTTGGAAGGGAAGAAGAGCGATTAGTGGAATAAGAAAGAGAGTAGTGAGGAAAAAGTTTAAAATATGAGAGGTTTTTTTCAAAGTAAAATGAACAAGGATGGAGGAGTATATGGAGAGAAAAAGAGGGTTTAAAAGAGTGGTGAAGCAATGTAAAAAAAGAGGGAAAAGAGAAGTGGATAAAGTTAACAAATTTTGTTGAAAATAATAAACAAAATTGGAGTGAGATTAATAAGTTGAGGGAAAACCTGGGGGAAAAATGGTTTGTTGCAAAAATAAGAAAGGAGAGTTTTAAACGGAGAGTTTGGGGTATCAGGTATCAGGAAGATGGAGGGGAAAATTTTTTGGGAAATTTTTAAATGTTGATGAAAATAGGGACACTGTGATTTCTTATAGGGCAAGGAGGAATAACATCTTTTGGAGTGAGGAAGAGCCAGTTGTGAGTGTGAGGGAAGGGGGGGATATAGTTTTGAAGTGGTTGTGTTTTTATTTAATAAATGTATGGG
>WNWK01025172.1:0-28841 GCA_009830355.1 Cherax destructor
CAACAGGCCTAGTGTCTAATTGACATGTGCCTAGGACAAAATGGTAACTAACACACACACACACACACACACACACACACACAACACACACACACACACACACACACACACATATATATACGTATATATATATATGTATGTTCTTTAACATCCCAACTTAAAATAATTACATTACTAACCTCTCTAACAAACTCATATGTCATGTCACAAACTTAGTGACAATGAGAATTACAATAAGTTTGACAATTACTGTTGTAAATTTCTGAAATAAAATAAGTCTCCAGCAATGTTCTTGTACCAATGCTTATACTTGGCACTGCATACAATATCACATGAAAATTTTCCAAGTACAGGAAATTCTTGGCCTCATTTAGTGGTACCAAACAAATTATGTTTAAATCAGAAAATACACAGCGTAATGATAAACACATTTTTACATAAACTTTTGTTATAATGCAGGCTTTATGGGACAAAACAATAAGTATATAATAACTCTGTTGATGTGTATTATAAGAATTTTGAGAACAAATGGGTTAAGTCAGATCGAAATGTTGTGGTAAGTTTCTCTCTCCTATGTGTGGGTTATTTGTGTAAATAATTTTGAGCATGAGATGCTAAGTCAATGTTGATAATACTTAATGCATTTATACTCTCTAATATTAAACTACACTGTTATTATAAAGAACAAAGGGACAATACCGTGACTGGAACAATACACAAATAACACGCACATAGGAGAGGGAAGCTTACAACAACATTTCGGTCTGATTTAGGCCATTTACAAAGTCACACAGTGTGACTTTGTAAATGGTCCAAATCAGACCAAAACATCACCGTAAGCTTATCTCTCCTATATGTGGGTTTTTGCGTATTATTATATGACGTATATACCTAAATTAAGGCTGCAAAAAAACTGCAACCTCTGAAAATATGCAGAGAATATTCATGAAGTGCAAATACCCAATTAATATGCTAAATATGCAAAAATAACTAATACAAAAGGAATTAATAACAAAACTATAAAAAGATAGCAGGAAATTCTGTAGACAATTACTATTATTATTAATAGGAGTGTGCCAAAGTATTGATACCAGTGAGCACTGAGCAATTTTGGTGGTATTGGTATCAGTATTTGTGGGTATCAGCTAATTTTGATATCAACATCAGCCTAAAATTGAGTACTGGTATCGGCAGAAAATTTGCTAGTCTCATCCATAATTATTACATTAGAAATAAGCATTAAATGTATATGGCTCATACAGAACTGCCCATGTCTTCAAGAAAAATTTTTTAAGTTCTTTCAAAAAATTCCTGATCAGCCAGACAAGAGTTAATGTAATGCAACAGAGACCAGGATGTTGAATACTCAAATCTAATTGCGGACTGCCAATCAACAAAACTAGTAATAATGGCAGAATTACCAACAATATACAGTGGACCCCCGGATTACGTACTGCTCCAAACTCGAACAATTACGTAAGTGTATTTTTGTAAGTGCTTTTGTAAGTGTATTTTTGGGGGTCTAAAAGGACTAATCTAATTTACATTATTCCTTATGGGAACAAATTCGTTCGGTAACGGCACTTGAACAGCATTCTGGAACGAAATAATGACGTAATCCGGGGGTACACTGTATTAGGTAAAAGAACACACGTGCAATTAATGTGACATTTTATTATGGCAGTGTTTCGCTGTCCAGGAGATTTGTCACGTTGTTATGAACAATACAAGGACATAGAGGGTATATGTAGGTACCACACGAGGTGAAACAGCACAATGCAGTAGGCCTACTGGCCTATGTTGTAGATAGTAGTTATAGTGGGGTAGGAGTGGCAGCAGCAGCAACATGAGTGGTTGTTAGGTGATGGCAGAATTCTTGCTTATACCAAATAAATAATGAAGCTATCTTTATTTTGTTTAAAGATATCAGAAATGGCAAATAAAATTTGATTCAAGGCATTTATATCTGTGGAAATTTGCTTCTTTGATCACTAAGCGGGCATCACTGAATCTCATTAATTAAATGGTTGTAGAAGTTCCTGTATTGTACACATACAGTGTTCAAGTTGTCACTTCTGCATGCATTGATGGATTCACTAAGATGTGTTTATAGGGTACGTGCTGTTTCACCAATGTATACCTTATCAAAGCCTCTGTACGGGAATGTGTAAACACACGAGTTGATCAGTTCTATTTTCTGCCTTGAATCATCTTTAACTGCCATTTTAGACACTATTAAACAATATAAAGGTAGCTTCCTCATTTCTGAGGTATTAGCAAGAATTCTACTCAAAACAATAAACCCTGCTATCACATAGCAACCAAGAGTTGCCTCCACTGCAGTAAGCCAATAGGCCTAGTGCAGTGCTTATGCTTTTTTACCTTGTGTGGTACCTATATACTATACCTTCTGTGTCCTTGTATTGACAAAGCTTCTAGAGAGCAAAATGCTGTCATAATAAAATGTCACATTAGTTGCACATGCGTCCTTTTACTTAATATCAATAAAACTGTTGGATAACCAAATTCTATGAATTAGAAACCTTGTAAATTCAAGAGTTTAACTGTATATGTACACAGAATCAAACAAAAAATAAACTTACCTTCCGTGAAGTAAGCTTTTGTCCAATTAGTGTTCCAAGAAAGACTGATATTTTTCTATGTGTCGTTGTCGTTTGTGTTTTGAAAACAGGAACAGATTCTTTCAATTGGTCTGATGGCAGAGCTATATTACATATTAAACAATGTTGCTCCACAGGCTCATCTGCTTCCTCTCCATCCTCATCACCCACTCCCTCACCTTCCCTTTCATCAACAAATTCATTAGTCTTTGACACATGTATAGTACTTTCTTCACTAGTTTCTTCATCAGGGTTAGAAATATTTGATATCACAGGCAACTCACGTGGTCCCATGTGTGTTTCAGTCACAGTCTGTATGATATCCTTTGCACTATGTTTGACACTAATGTTTGTTTGTCCTCCTCCAGGAACCATTAAGAGGGTACTTGTGCCATGACTAGTATCTTGGGTTTGCACTGATGTCACCAAGGATGAATCGAGAGTGGCAGTTTCCAAGGCTGAGGGATCCATGATAGTAATGGTAATGGCTTGGGGAGTATCATGGGAGGATTCCCCCACCTCCTCCAGTATCTTTTCATCAGATGCCATGGTTTCTCACATCTAGGAACTAAAAGAAAAATTAAAAATTAACAACTTTTAAGATGACTTCTTTAAAGTACAATAGACAACCACCTTTCATGATAGTTATGTTGCAGAAAATGAAGTTATGCATGAAAATGCAATGAGTGGAGTGAACAAGGACCCCAATGGCAATGTCACTGACGTTTTTGGGTTATCCTAGGTAATTTACACACAAGTTACTATGTATGATAATTATATTAATGTGTACCTGTACCTAAGTAAATTTACTTACTAACAACTTATGAAAAAATTGGGTTACGCTGCATGCCACCCAGTGGAGTGCAGAGGTATGGTGATGCCCGAGGCCAACTCCTTGATTGTATGCCCCATCGATCGCTAGCACACTCAGCTCACACACTGAGGTCCAGAGTTCGAATCTCCTCCAGTACGGCTGGAAAACATTAGGGACATGTTTCCATAAGACATCTGCTGCCCCTGTTCACCCATCAGATTAAAATGAGTATCTGGGTGTTTGTTAGTCAACTGGTGTGGGTAGCATCCTGGGACACTAAAATAATTTGTGGAAAATGCTCAACATAACAAGGGACTTTCTATATACTACAGTGGTTCCCCGCCAACGAGCAAAATTCATTCCAGAAGCCTGCTCAAGTGCCATTACCGAACGAATTTACTTCCTTAAGAAATAATGTCACGTAGGTTAGTTTATTTCAGACCCCCAAAAATACACTTCCACAAGCACTTACAATATTATACTTACATAATTGTACGATTTCTGGGGTGTTCGTTAGGCGAGGGACCACTGTAGTAGTATGTCATTGATGTCAGCTAGGCCTGTATACCAGGTATGTACATGTACTTGTAGTAAATAAAGATACATGTATTATGTATTATTATTATAAGGCCTAGTACTGAGAAATGTTATGAAATACAAATCAACCAAATTTATTAAGTTCTTCTCCTCAAATGATACCTCCTGTCAGAAAACACTTGAACTACTACACTTTTTACATCAGCTGTGAGAAATTCTTTTTTCAATGCTTATTAAAGCCAGGTTGGTCAGTCGCTCCTGTGACATTGAAGACCTCAGATATGTTTTTATTAATTTCAGTTTTGAAAATGACCTTTCAAAGCTTGCGACTGAAAATGCAATTGTAAGCAGTAATCTGTATGAAACACACAGTGTCGGAAAAACATCCCTCCCATACTGACTCCAGAGCATCTTTAGGATCATGGGAAATTCTATTCCCTCCAGCTCGAAGGAGCATCAAAAAATCAATAATTTTGTCATATAACTGAATAGCTGCCACATCATGACCATAACACTAGACACAGATCACTTTTTGATATACCCCGTGTCCATATCACCCATTGCACATAGAGGGCCCCAAAATCTGGAATTCATTACTAGTAAATAGTAAAATAGCCTGGTCTGAACATCAATTTAAGACTTCACAAAAACCACCACCTCACCCTAAACTAAATATTACTCATACTGTAAACTATTTTCAACAATGCTCAGTATTATTTTCCCATAATATAATTTCATTACATTTGCTAGTGATATAATCATCCTACAAAACACTTTCAACTTGTCACAATGTAATATCCTCAGATTGTAATTTGAAATAAGTAAAGGACCCCAATGGATATCTCTGACTTTTTTGGGTTATCCTAGGTTTTCTTCACATATGCTGCTAGGTATGATAATCTATGCAACTGTATTTGTGTATATGTACCTGAATAAACTTATTTAATCTGCCAGAAGCATAAGCTAATGTTTAACTATAACAAACTTAATAAATTTCTGAAGTATTAAGTAGTCTATAAGCCATTAGATTTAGTCTGCCCATAATGCCATTGCATGATAGTGGCTCTCTTTGCACTTCAATTCATAATGGTAATTACAAAATCTCGATGTAAACTTGCAATGAAATAAATATTATATTATTATAATTACTATACTTATAATAATTTGCGAAGTCTGAACATTCCTTTTTTAATTTCTCTCTTTCTTATTCATCTTCAAATACTAGTGAATTCAAGTTCAGAAGAAATGAAAATCGGTCACTGAGTCCTTGAAGACGGACACTGTGGTCTTCAATTTCTGTTTTTAATTGTTTCACAATCTCTACCATTACTCTATTCATTTCTTCTTGTGCCATCAGTCCACTATCACTTGCTGACTGTCCATGCATTATTCTTCTTCTCCTTGTTCGTGCAATTAGTATCCCCCAATTTTCACAATATTCATTAGCCAAATGTATATTGCATTGTGGATAATTTTGTCATTCTTCAAATTCAAGATATGAATAAGTAATTTCAGATCACAAGAAGCTTCATGGAACCCTATTTTCAGATCCTGCAAACGTTTTGAGACTTTCTTTACTGATGATAAAACTGGGTACCAAAAATTTAATAAAGCTATAAACGGGAACTGTTGAATAGAGTTCAGTAGCGATCCTGCAACAGATTTGGTTTCCCTTGAAAATTCTCCTTCCAGCAGATGTTGAAAGCTTGCAATAACGTTGTTACACTCTTTGTGGATTACTTGCACAGCATCATGGCGGGAATTACATCTTGTGTCACACTGTCTTTTCACAGTCTGAGTGACAAATGATTTTAACACTTCCCAACAAGAAGTAGATGAAGAAAAAAAAAAGTAAAGTTTTCCAGAATGCCAAAAAATGTAACAACAGGTTGGACCTCACTTGCATAGACACAGGCCAAATTGAGGCTGTGGTTCTCGCAGTTCACAAACACAGCCTTGGGTTAACTTCAACAATTTTTTGTTGAACACCTCTCACTCCCGCCATAACTGCTGCATTATCATTTGTTTTTCCACCACAGTCATTCATGGAAATTTTGTCTATTTCCAATTTTTCCAGAATTTTATTTACCAGGCTGGCTGCAGCTTTCTTGTTGACTAGAAAAAATCCCAGAAATATCTCCTTTATTTCTACTTTTGTTTTCATCAATATGAACGTAACGCAGAATCTCAGAAACCTGATCTTCATATTTTGCGTCCTTAATTTCGGAAATTATATTTTTCTTTTTAGTTTCACCAAGAAGTAAAGTAAAGTAAAGTAAATTTTATTTCTTTGCAAGTACAGTGGTCCCCCGAGTTACGTACACCACGGAAATCGTACAATTATGTAAGTATAATATTGTAAGTGCTTGTGGAAGTGTATTTTTTGGGGTCTGAAATAGACTAACCTACGTGACATTTTTCCTTAAGGGAGTAAATTTGTTCGGTAATGGCGCTTGAGCAGGCTTCTGGAGTGAAGTTTTTACGATACTCGGGGGACCACTGTATACATAGATATTGGTAGTTACAATCATAAAACTGAAATGCAAGGAGAGCCACTGGCATGCCATGGCATTAGGGGCAGCTTAATCTAATGACTTATAGACTATGTACATAATATTAGAGAAATTGATTGAGTTTATTCTATTTATATATTTTATTTCAAATTACAATATGATGATATTAAACTGTTAAAATGACAATATGATGATATTAAATTGTAACAAGTGTTTAGGAGGATGGTAATATAAAATTGAGATTATCTTAAGGAAAATAACATTGAGCATTTTTGAAAGTAGTTTACAGTATGAGTATTTAGTTTAGGGTGAGTAGGTGATTTTTGAGAAGAGTCTTAAATTGATTTTCAGACAAGGTTAACTTAATATTTACTGGTAATGAATTCCAGATTCTGGGGCCCTTTATGTGAATAGAATTTTTACGTTGGTTGGTATGGACTCGGGGTAGTATGTCAAAAAGTGATCTGTGTCTTGTGTTGTCATTTTGAATTCTGTTGGACAAGTAGGTGACACTTTTTGGTTTCTCTTTGCCTCTCTGCACGTGTTCTGCTAAGATTACATCATATTTGGCCAAAAGTCTGATTGTTGCAACAAAGTTTCCTGTATTTTCACTGACTGTCTCCTCTGGCTCTGATAACCTAGATATTCCTTCTCCTCGTTGTTCACGATAGGTCAGATTTTATTTTGCCAGAAAGAATATAACCTCGACAATCCGTTCAGTTATAGCTTTCTTTTTTCTTCTTTTCAGAAGACATTTGCTGTTGAAGTTCAGCATCTATCATAGTTGAATGAAGTCGAACTACGAGGTTCAGGTATTCCTTCATGTGAGCTCTATGAGAAGGGCTTTTCTCATGGTCAGGTATTCGTGGATTTAATTTTCTCCAAGTGGAGAAACCGTCTTCCTTTCCAAAGTTTGACACAGACGACAACTGCTTCTTTGAAAACAAAACAAACAAAACAATAGCATGCTTTCCGATATAGAGAGTATAACAACCATTTCTTCTCCACAATTTCTCCGTTTGTGGAAACTTCATCAAACCACTGTTTGCTCCACATACGTCTTGCGCATGCATGTGGGGACACCATTTTCTCTGGACAGAAAGGGTACACCATGTTAACCCTTTCAGGGTCCAAGGCCAGTGTCCAAGAATTTAAAAAAAAAAAATTCTTATTTTTTCTTATGAAATAGTAGAGAATCTTTTTCTGAATGTAATAAAACAAAAAGTAAGAAATTTGATTGAAAATTGACGAAATTATGCTATCGCGAATTTTGATGTGTCAGCGATATTTACGCATCAGCGATTTTGCCAACTTTGACTCCCATTTTAGGCCAATTACATTATTCCAGTCGGCCAAATTCTTAAGATATTTCACTAGTATTACTTCTATTCTATCGATTGAGCACAAGAAATTGCCCAGTCAACTGTTTCAACTACAAAATAAAGTGGTTGGAAATTGGTAATTTAGCCAATTTACCTCAAAGTTCAAAATATTCCAATTTCAAAATAGGGTACAGAATAAACAATGAAGGCATTCCTGGCACTAAACTAACATTTCCTCTGTTCATTAGTTACGTTTTCAGTCTTTACAAATGAATTCCATTTTTATTTTTATTCACATAATGAATTTTTATTCAAACCAAAAAATGGAAGATTTACTGTTATGCAATATTGTAATAATTGTACAAATAATATCACCACATTTGTGAACGTATATTAGACCCACCAGGTGGCGAGTATTAGACGTGTGAGGTCATTTGTTTACTCTTGAATATAGGCAAAAATTTAACATTTCCGCTATTTTGAGCTCAGTTTCAAGCCATTTGCAGTACTAAATCCAATCGAAATCATCTCTATATCTGTAATATATCTTCCATTCTATCAAATGAGACCAAGAAATCGCAAATACAACTATACAAAGTATACGAAAAAAGTCGCTCTTTTAATCGAAAATTGCGGTTTCAGTTTTTTTCCTCTCATTATGCACTGTGCTGCAGGATTTGTTTTATGTGGTGCACACTTACCACATAGATGTATTCTCTCATATCTAGGCCCAAATTTGCCGCTCAAAGCTTATCTGAGTGAGCTGAGCTCATGACGTAGAACTACGGTTTGGACCCTGAACTCAAAGCCATAGAACTACGGCACGGACCCTGAAAGGGTTAAGGGATATGGGAGGTTGGGTGCAATGTGTGCTTGAGAGGGGGCATAGGGAGGGGTTGGGTGGACATATCGTGGAGGATGAGGTATGGACTGCTTTGATGGGTATGAGTAGGGGTAAGGCACCGGGGAAAGACAGATTGCCGAGTGACTTTTATATACGTACAGCATTGGGGAGTATTAAAGGGGTTTTTAGTGAGGTTGTTAAATGTCATGAAGGAGAGGGGTGTTTTGGGGGAGTTACAAGCAACAGCAATAGTGGTTTTGATCCCAAAAGGGAACAGTCAGACAACGGTGAAGGACTATAGGGCTATATCGCTTATGTGCGCAGACTATAAGTTATTTGCGAAAATATTAGGCAATAGATTGAAAAGGGTCATAGATAAGGTTATCATTGGGGGTCAATATGGAGTGCCGGGAAGGTCATGTACGAGACACATGGGGTTATTAGGGGGTTTATAGAGAGTAGGCAAGAGGAAGGGGGGGTGTTAGCGCTGGATTGAAGGGTAGCGTATGATAGTGTGGAACGAGAAGCGTTGTGGAGGATTATGAGGTGGCAGGGGTTTGGGGAGGAGATTGTGCATTGGGTGTGAACTTTGTATAGGGGAGTGGGTATGTGTGTGCAGGTGAATGGGAGGGTGGGGCAGCGTGTTCTCATGAGTAGGGGTTTACAACAGGGTTGTCCTCTATCACAAATGTTGTTTGCGTGTCTACAGGACCCGTTTTATAGGGCAGTGGAGGCGTCTGTGCGGGAGGGGGTGGGGGTGGATCTGGGTGGTGGAAGTCCAGGCATTGTGGGTTATGTGGATGATACGACGATCCTCATTGGGGGGGACTGGGGTGTGTAGGGAGGATCGTAGATGTTTTTGGGGAGATGACAGGTATGAAAGTAAATGTGGATAAGTCGAAGTTCATGGGGATTGGGGACTGGGAAGGGATGGTAGGTGGGGATGTTAGTGGGAGGTGGTGTTTAGTGGATCAGGTAAAGATTTGTGGTGTGGTGTATATGAGGGTTGCGAGGGAGGCTAATTCGGTGAGTGTAGTAAATCAAGTTTTGGGTAGATTAGATGGTTTGCGGCCAACACAAAGGATAATAGTGGTTAATGTGCTACTATATACAGTGGACCCTCGGTTTTCGTTGAAAATTCTTTACAGAATGCCGTTACTTAACGAATTTGTTCCCATAAGGACAAATGTAAGTTAGATTAGTCATTTCAGACCCCCAAAAATACACTTACAAAAGCACTTATGAAAATACACTTACATAATTGTTAGAGTTTGGAGGTAAACAAAAACCGAGGGTCCACTGCAGTAAAATATGGCACGTGGTGGCAATGTACCCTTTGGTGCAGGGGATAAGATAAGATTTCTTCGGATTTTTAACCCCGGAAGGTTAGCCACCCAGGATAACCCAAGAAAGTTAGTGCGTCATCGAGGACTGTCTGTCTTATTTCCATTGGGGTCCTTACTCGTCTCCCAGGATGCGATCCACACCAGTCGACTAACAACCCAGGTACCTATTTGCTGCTAGGTGAACATGACAACAGGTGTAAGGAAACACGTCAAAATGTTTCCACCCGCCAGGAATCGAACCCAGGCCCTCCGTGTGTGAAGCGAAAGTGTGTTGTGGGGTTCTTTTCATAGATTTGGTAATATTAACAGACGATGAGCTTGGGTTTTGGTAGCGTTTAATGAGGCGTTGGATATATGGGAGCTGAGAGCCTATGCCTGTGTGTCTGTCCTGCACTGAGTCTGGGTGGTAACTGAACACTAGGCCGCCTGGCGCTGAGGCATTCAAAAGGCAGGCCTATCATTGGCTAATGCCAGATCACATGGGCAGAGGTTGGAAATCACGTGAACAGCCGTGATGCAGCCGTTATAAGTACAACCCGTACATGTACGGGTTGTACTTATAACGGCTGCATCACGGCTGTTCACGTGATTTCAGCCGTTATAAGTACAACCCGTACAAAAGCTCTAGCTACCAGACCACCGGATGTTCAGCAGTTGTTGCTTAGGGTATTTCGTTTTATTTGGGGATCGGGTTGTGATTGGTTAAGAAGGGGGGTGGTAATGCTCCCGTTACGCCAGGGAGGGCTGGGGTCAATTCCCTTTGAATGTAGATTAAAGAGTGTTTATGTGAAGCGAGGGTACCTGCGGGTGGGTGGGGATGGGGGGGAATAGGCCTTCTGCATGAGGATATAAGGAGGTGGTGGGGAGGTCGGGATTTGAGGGAATGTGAGGACATGTTACGGGTTTTACTGCTTGTTCAGGATCCGGCGCATATGAGGGTCGGGGTTATTGAGAAGGTGGTGAGGTCTAGGGAGGCGGCTGTTGTGGAAGGGGTGTACCCTCTGTATGCTTGGAAGGACATTTGGGGGAGGCTAATGAGATTGCGCATACGACCATGTGTGAGGGAGGTATTGTTCTGGTTTCTCCATGGGATCCTACCGTCGGGGTGGTATTATGTAACAGATACCTTAGGGAGGACGGGGTGTGTCGAGAATGTGGGGGGGATGAAATTGCGTTTCATGTAGTATACTTCTGTGAACATTTGGGTGTTGTGAGGGAATGGGTGGGGCATGTGATTTGTTTAGTGGGGGAGGAGGGTTGTTAGTGTTGAGGGCACTCAGTTTGGATGTGGGTGGGGTGGGGGTGGAGGTTCAGAGGGCAGTGGCGTATGTGGTAGCGGATTTTGTTTTTATCTCATGGGCAATGAGGATAAAGGGGTAGGGGAACGTCGGATGGCACTTGCTGCAGCTTTTTATAGGACGAAGTGCCGTAATAGAGACCTATACGGGGAGAGGTGGGCAAGGGATTTTCCGGTGGGTTACAGGGACTTCAACATGAGGGATTTATGGACTTTATGAGTGTGTCAGGGGTTTCGACAGGCTGGTCTCCCAGGGGGGGGGGAGGGATTGTGTGCTCGATGAATGTGATTCCTGAGGCCTGTGTGACTGTGTGTGTGGGGTCAAGGTTGAAAGGGTTCTGGATGGTTGATTTTGAGCCTCCTGTAAAGGTTTTGTTTTCATAGGGTTATCATAGGAGGACCTAGCAGGGGGGGATTACTGTTTTTGTTGTATGTGTTCTGTATGCATGAAGTTTGCGTGAGAAGGATTATTTGTCCTGTTTGGGCTTTGCTGTGTGTCCTTTGTATCCATATCAATCTTGTGTTTGTTATGGAACACGGCCATGTTGGTTTCAAGGCCCGTAAGGGTCCTCGTGATGTAATATAGAGTGATTGGTGTTTGTGATAGTGGTGTAAGACTTTGTAGGTGTAACTGAATTTCTGATAACAGGTGCACATACAGCATTGGAGAGTTTCTGTGTGTTTTCTGTGTAATATGTATATTGCACATGAGCTGTTATGTTTTCTTGTTAATTATGTATTATGTTTTGCTGTTTTTATGTCAGTACTGTACATACTGATTTCATGCTTTGCAGATGTATGGTGTATTTTTCATTTTCCATTGTTCTTGCTATTTGTGATTATGTTTTTGATTGTAATTGATTTCTTTTCATTATGTTATGTAACGTGTGCATCCTTGGAGGGATGTAGTATGCCAGGCATGTGGCATAAACAGTTTGGAACATGACTTGTATGGATTGTGGTGAGGCGCGTCTGTATGATGGGGGAATTTACTGTAATAGGGGGCTAGTTAGGTAGGTGTGTGCTTGTGTTTTTAATTTGTGTTATGGTGAAGGTTATTTCACTGGTTCTTTTCAATGTGCAGGTTGTATTTATATGATATGCTTATCATGAATTTTCATTTTATTTTGTGACTCGGACATATCTCGAGTTATTGTTATAGTATTGCCAATGGTATACTCCATTTGTTTGTAGTTTTCGCACGATATATATCACGGACCCAGTTAATGGGACGTCTGCATGTTATGTCATTGTTAGTGTTCTTGCGCATGGGGTTGGTTTTCTTGTCCCGTGTGTATTACCGTTATGTTTTTGGTTATATGTTATATTATTATAGGCGGTTTTCCGAGTAAGCATATTGTGTTTGGTTAAAATTCAGTGTGAGATGAGTTTCTTGTACGTCCTGCGGGATTGAACTTTATACTTTTAAATTGTACATTTGCTCTTGTTTTAAGGGGTTTAATGTATGCTATACTGTACTTGTAATTTAAATAAAAAAAGAAAAAACCTCTCACTGTATACCTGGAGAGGGTTTTGGGGGTCAATGCCCCATGGCCCGGTCTGTGACCAGGCCTCATGGTGGATCAGGACCTGATCAATCAGGCTGTTACTGTTGGCCGCACACAACCCGACATACGAACCACAGCCCGGCTGGTCAGGTACTGACTTCAGATGCCTGTCCAGTGCCTTCTTGAAGACAGCCATGGGTCTATTGGTAATCCCCCTAATGTATGCTGGGAGGCAGTTGAACAGTCTTGGGCCCCTGACACTTATTGTGTTGTCTCTTAAAGTGCTAATGGCACCCTTGCTTTTCATTGGGGGGATGTAACATCGTCTGCCGTCTTTTGCTTTCATAGGGAGTGATTTTCGTGTGCAAGTTTGGTACTAATCCCTCTAGGATTTTCCAAGTGAATATAATCGTGTATCTCTCCCGCCTGCATTCTAGGGAGTCCAGGTTGAGGAACTTCAAGCATTCCCAGTAACTGAGGTGTTTTATCGCAATTGTGTGTGTTGTGAAGATTCAATGTACACTTTCTAGGTCAGCAATTTCACCTGCCTTGAAAGGTGCTGTTAGTGTACAGCAATATTCCAGCCTAGATAGAACAAGCGACCTGAAGAGTGTCATCATGGGTTTGGCATCCCTAGTTTTGAAGGTTATCATTATCCATCCTGTCATTTTTCTAGCAGATGCAACTGATACAATGTTATGGTCTTTGAAGGTGAGATCCTCTGACATAATCACTCCCAGGTCTTTTACATTAGTTTTTCGCTCTATTGCGTGGTTGAAATTTGTTTCCAACGAAAAACTAATATATATACCCAGGGATGACCTCACTGTATATACCCAGGGATGACCTCACTGTATATACCCAGGGATGACCTCACTGTATATACCCAGGGATGACCTCACTGTATATACCCAGGGATGACCTCACTGTATATACCCAGGGATGACCTCACTGTATATACCCAGGGATGACCTCACTGTATATACCCAGGGATGACCTCACTGTATATACCCAGGATGACCTCACTGTATATACCCAGGATGACCTCACTGTATATACCCAGGGATGACCTCACTGTATATACCCAGGGATGACCTCACTGTATATACCCAGGGATGACCTCACTGTATATACCCAGGGATGACCTCAATTTATATACCCAGGGATGATCTCACTGTATATACCCAGGAATGACCTCACTGTATATACCCAGGAATGACCTCACTGTATATACCCAGGGATGACCTCACTGTATATACCCAGGATGACCTCACTGTATATACCCAGGGATGACCTCACTGTATATACCCAGATGACCTCACTGTATATACCCCAGGGATGACCTCACTGTATATACCCAGGGATGACCTCACTGTATATGCCCAGGGATGACCTCACTGTATATGCCCAGGGATGACCTCACTGTATATACCCAGGGATGACCTCACTGTATATACCCAGGGATGACCTCACTGTATATACCCAGGGATGACCTCACTGTATATACCCAGGGATGACCTCACTGTATATACCCAGGGATGACCTCACTGTATATACCCAGGGATGACCTCACTGTATATACCCAGGGGTGACCTCACTGTATATACCCAGGGATGACCTCACTGTATATACCCAGGGATGACCTCACTGTATATACCCAGGGATGACCTCACTGTATATACCCAGGGATGACCTCACTGTATATACCCAGGGATGACCTCACTGTATATACCCAGGGATGACCTCACTGTATATACCCAGGGATGACCTCACTGTATATACCCAGGGATGACCTCACTGTATATACCCAGGGATGACCTCACTGTATATACCCAGGGATGACCTCACTGTATATACCCAGGGATGACCTCACTGTATATACCCAGGGATGACCTCACTGTATATACCCAGGGATGACCTCACTGTATATACCCAGGGATGACCTCACTGTATATACCCAGGGATGACCTCACTGTATATACCCAGGGATGACCTCACTGTATATACCCAGGGATGACCTCACTGTATATACCCAGGATGACCTCACTGTATATACCCAGGATGACCTCACTGTATATACCCAGGGATGACCTCACTGTATATACCCAGGGATGACCTCACTGTATATACCCAGGGATGACCTCACTGTATATACCCAGGGATGACCTCACTGTATATACCCAGGGATGACCTCACTGTATATACCCAGGGATGACCTCACTGTATATACCCAGGGATGACCACCTCTCACTGTATATACCCAGGGATGACCACCTCTCACTGTATATACCCAGGGATGACCACCTCTCACTGTATATACCCAGGGATGACCACCTCTCACTGTATATACCCAGGGATGACCACCTCTCACTGTATATACCCAGGGATGACCACCTCTCACTGTATATACCCAGGGATGACCACCTCTCACTGTATATACCCAGGGATGACCACCTCTCACTGTATATACCCAGGGATGACCACCTCTCACTGTATATACCCAGGGATGACCACCTCTCACTGTATATACCCAGGGATGACCACCTCTCACTGTATATACCCAGGGATGACCACCTCTCACTGTATATACCCAGGGATGACCACCTCTCACTGTATATACCCAGGGATGACCACCTCTCACTGTATATACCCAGGGATGACCACCTCACTGCATATACCCAGGGATGACCACCTCACTGCATATACCCAGGGATGACCACCTCTCACTGTATATACCCAGGGATGACCACCTCTCACTGTATATACCCAGGGATGACCACCTCTCACTGTATATACCCAGGGATGACCACTTCTCACTGTATATACCCAGGGATGACCACCTCTCACTGCATATACCCAGGGATGACCACCTCTCACTGCATATACCCAGGGATGACCACCTCTCACTGTATATACCCAGGGATGACCACCTCTCACTGTATATACCCAGGGATGACCACCTCTCACTGCATATACCCTGATCTATTACGAACTGCAGACGAGTGGAAGTGTCATCACTTAATGGATGGACGAGTGTAGGACATGCTTAGCATGTTTACCACATACCAGACAAAATATTCAATCATTTAAGCCTCTCGGCTATTACTAGTTGTGTCAAGGGTTGTCAGGTAAATTACCAGGGGTACGGTGAGAAGCAGGTTAGTGTAGAGGAATTGTCCCTACAGACGCCATCATCGCCTACACCACAACAATGGCCGCCGTTCGATTCTCAATCATGTTTACATGTTGCTTATATGTCAGAAAAAGCTCCCATAAATCTTATTATCTGTTGCAATTGTTAATTAAATATACGGTTATTATTTTAAAAATTTCGTTATTATGCAAACATTATTTTTTTAAAGTTCATTCGAACTTCCGTTAACATAGGAATATCAAGAGTGCCAACCATACATTTCGTAATCATCAGTATTTTATCTTGATAATATGGGCAGACTATTGTTAATGAAAACTAGGCACAAGATTACTAAAAAAAATTATAAGCTTTTAGTTGATAAGTCTGTAAAAAAAAAATAAAAAATATAAAATGAATCTATTTATTAAAATTTGTTACACCACATTGTGGCCATCCTGATACATGTAACATGACATTTTTCAAGGTTAGATTTTAGGTTAGATGTTACATTAGAAATTATGGCTTTTATAATACTTATACATCTATATCTTGCATCTTATTAATTTAATACAGATATTGTGCGGTTAAAATATAAATATATAGGTACATCGAAACGCAGTCTCAACTCGTTCGGCTCACAATAGAATATATCCAGGTCTAATCCTGGGCGAGGCGATATATACGCAGATAATGCGTGCTAGCTCACTCAGCTCACACACCGAGGTCCGTGGTTCGATCCCCAAAACGGGTAGAAAAATTGGGACGTGTTTCCTTAAGACACCTGCTGTCTCTGTTCACCTAGCAGTCTTAGATAAGTACCTGGGTGTTAGTCGACTGGTGTGGGTCGCATCCTGGGGACAAAATTTACATAATTTGACCGAAATGCTCTACATAACAAGGGGATTTCTATATAGTAGTATGTCATTGATGTCAGCTATTCCTGTATACCTTGTACATGTACATGTAGAAATAAAGATTATTATTATTATTATTATTATTATTATTATTATTATTATTATTATTATTATAACTGAGTACAAACAAGAAGCGATTCTGTCTCGCGATCAGCAGACGGAGGATCAAGCCTCCACCCCATTTAGCGCTGAATAACCTATATGGGTTTAGCGCTTAACACAAATCCTAACATCTACTGACTCTTACCTAACAGTGAATAAATGCCTATGCGTTATCTAACTGCTATAAGTCACATCTTGGGGTAGATCTTTCAATGGCAATAAGCCACACTGCTTGACTTGCTAACCACAATGAAGATGAAGGATGTTAACTACAACAGTCGACTACCTCTTAGATATCTATTTACTGTTAGATAACAAAGGCAACAGGTGTTGAGAGACTTTTGTGTTTATAGCCGCAGGAGCAGGGCCAAACCTGTGGCGTATGTCATAATCATAATCTTTATTTCGGCATGATGCAATGACTGTAAACATTAAATTCCTCATATAGCTATTGCCTATTAAATCTTAAGTTAGTCCTAAGGTTGCCTAAGATACTCCTTCAGTATATGAGCTTTAATAGAAACAGTGTATCATGCCAAGACAAATCCAATCCCATCACTAAATCTACCATTTGTAATATTATCATATGATTTGTACTACCTAATAAAGTCTAACACTACATTTTTAAATCTACCCCATACATCTTTCGTCACCTAATTTTTTTGTTATCCTCATCACCTTACTCTTTCCTATATTCATCTTCAATTTTCTTCTTTTACACACCCTACCAAATTCATCCACCAACCTCTGCAACTTCTCTTGAAAATCTCCCAAAAGCACAGTGTCATCAGCAAAAAGCAACTGTGACAACTCCCACTTTGTATTTGATTCTTTATCTTTTAACACCACACCTCTTGCCAAGACCCTCGCATTCACTTCTCTTACAACCCCATCTATAAATATATTGAACAACCACGGTGACATCACACATCCTTGTCTAAGGCCCACTTTTACTGGGAAATAGTTCCCCTCCCTCCTACACACTCTAACCTGAGCCTCACTATCCTCATAAAAACTCTTCACTGCTTTCAGTAACCTACCTCCTATTTCATACACCTGCAACATCTGCCACATTGCCCCCCTATCCACCCTATCATACGCCTTTTCCAAATCCATAAATACCCCAAAAACCTCTTTACCCTTATCCAAATACTGTTCACCTATATGTTTCACTGTAAACACTTGGTCTACACACCCCCTACCTTTCCTAAAGCCCCCTTGTTCATCTGCTATCCTGCTTTCTGTCTTACTCTTAATTCTTTCAATAATAACTCTTCCATACACTTTACCAGGTACACTCAACAGACTTATTCCCCTATAATTTTTGCACTCTCTTTTGTCCCATTTGCCTTTATACAAAGGAACAATACACGCTCTCTGCCAATCCCTAGGTACCTTACCCTCTTCCATACATTTATTAAATAATAGCACCAACCACTCCAAAACTATATCCCCACCTGCTTTTAGCATTTCTATCTTTATCCCATCAATCCCAGCTGCCTTACTCCCTTTCATTCTACCCACTGCCTCACGAACTTCCCCCACACTCACAACTGGCTCTTCCACACTCCTACAAGATGGTATTCCTCCTTGCCCTATACACGAAATCACAGCTTCCCTATCTTCATCAACATTTAACAACTCCTCAAAATATTCCCTCCATCTTCCCGATATCTCTAACTCTCCATTTAATAACTCTCCTCCCCTATTTTTAACTGTCAAATCCATTTGTTCCCTAGGCTTCCTCAACTTATTAATCTCACTCCAAAACGTTTTCTTATTTTCAACAAAATTTGTTGATAACATCTCACCCACTCTCTCATTTGCTCTCTTTTTACATTGCTTCACCACTCTCTTAACCTCTCTTTTTCTCTCCATATACTCTTCCCTCCTTGCATCACTTCTACTTTGTAAAAACCTCTCATATGCTAACTTTTTCTCCCTTACCACTCTCTTTACATCATCATTCCACCAATCGCTCTTCTTCCCTCCCGCACCACTCGCCTGTAACCACAAACTTCTGCTGAACAGTCTAACACTACATTTTTAAATCTACCCCATACATCTTCGACCCCATTGCCTACACTCTCACTAGCCCATCTATCCTCCAATAGTTGTTTATATCTTACCCTAACTGCCTCCTCTTTTAGTTTATAAACCTTCACCTCTCTCTTACTTACTGCTTCTGTTTTCCTTGTATCCCATCTACCTTTTACTCCCACTGTAGCTATAACTAAAAAGTGATCTGATATATCTGTGGCGCCTCTATAAACATGTACATCCTGAAGTCTACTCAACAGTCTTTTATCTACCAATACGTAGCCCAACAAACTACTGTCATTACGCCCTACATCATATCTTGTATACTTATTTATCTTCTTCTTCTTAAAATATGTATTACCTATAACTAAACCCCTTTCTATACAAAGTTCAATCAAAGGGCTCCCATTATCATTTACACCTGGCACCCCAAACTTACCTACCACACCCTCTTTACATGTTTCTCCTACTTTAGCATTTAGGTCCCCTACCACAATTACTCTCTCACTTGGTTCAAAAGTTCCTATACATTCGCTTAACATCTCCCAAAAACTCTCTCTCTCCTCTACACTCCTCTCTTCTCCAGGTGCATACACGCTTTTTATGACCCACTTTTCGCATCTGACCCTTATTTTAATCCACATAATCCTTGAATTTACACATTTATATTCCCTCTTCTCCTTCCATAACTGATCCTTCAACATTATTGGTACCCCTTCCTTAGCTCTAACTCTCTCAGATACTCCTGACTTAATCCTATTTATTTCTCCCCACTGAAATTCGCTACCCCCTTCAGCTTTGTTTCGCTTAGGGCCAGGACATCCAACTTCTTTTCATTCATAACATCAGCAATCATCTCTTTCTTATCATCCGCACTACATCCACGCACATTCAAACAACCCAGTTTTATAAAGTTTCTCTTCTTCTCTTTTTTAGTAAATGTGTACAGGAGAAGGGGTTACTAGCCCATTGCTCCCGGCATTTTAGTCGCCTCATACGACACGCATGGCTTACGGAGGAAAGATTCTTTTCCACTTCCTTATGGACAATAGAGAAAATAAAAAGAACAAGAGCTATTAAGAAAAAGAAGAAAAACCTAGATGTGTGTATGTATATATATGCATGTGCATGCCTGTGTAGTGTGACCTAAAGTGTGAGTAGAAGTAGTTAGATATACCTGTTATCCAGCGTGTTTATGAGACAGAAAAAAAGACACCAGCAATCCTACCATCATGTAAAACAGTTTCAGGTTTCTGTTTCACAGTCACCTGGCAGGACGTAGTATCTCCCTGGGTGGTTGCTGTCTACCAACCTACTAACTATATATATATATATATATATATATATATATATATATATATATATATATATATATATATATATATATATATATATATATTTAAAACCAACTGGTGAACAATACATTGAGACATTATACAATTGCATACAATTAGGTATAAAAATCAACACAAAAGTTACTTGGACAGACACCTGTCCTCTCGCCTCACAAAATTTACAAAGTCTGTACACACTGCAAAAACGTACACAAGTACACTACAGTCTGATTCACAAATAACAATATCATAACAGACTATAAAAAATTAATCCAGTATTTTCCATAACCCACCACCATGGGTGTGTATAACTAACCCTATCCCCAAAGGCAAACACAATTATAGGTCTTACACATACAGAAACTGAACAACACATTCTTAGGCTTACCTATAAAATCATACATAGCCCAGAATTTAATAATACAGTCCATCATACAGGGATAACATATAACGTCCAAGACCCAGACATAAAACAAAACGTAAACATGACCATTCCCTATAAATAAAATCCAAACCCCCTCCTACCTCTTCACACCCACACCATACTATGGCAGGCTGGGACCAACCAAACAGGAAAGGGGCCCGAAGACACTTCCCTACCATACACATTTGAAACCAAAAGAAAATTAAAAACGTTTTTCTCAACCCCAAAAAACGTGCTAATAAGACAAAAACTTTTCACAACATGTCCCTTAGCTACTAAGGCTAACATAAGTCGACATATAACCGACACAAAAGACCAAAACCCTAAACACACTTTACATCACAAGGATGTATAGTCCACATATTTGCCAACGAGACAGACGAACACCACCCAGGTCCGGATCCCTCCATCCTAGAAGAAAAATGGGACCCCACCAATATTATCTCTGCATATCGAAGTTCACGTCTGGGACACCAAGACACCCAAGTCTCACGCAGCTTTCATCTAACAAAAGACATAACCATGGACAGAACTGTAAAGAAAAAACACACAATAAAACACCTCCACAAAAGGAAAAAACCCAAACCAGTATATACTTCAACACCTAGATTCTCAGAAAGCCCCCTTTGCCTTTCCCATGAAAACCTGTCTCCCACGCTGAACCCCCCCCCTACCCTCCCAGTCACTTTCCCCGTCTCACCAAGCACACACCCAGCCCCTACACTGTCAACCGTCTGAACCCAAAACATAGTCCATCGTCTCCCCCCCCACTCCCCCCTCACATACACCTTCTCTCACACACCTATCCATCCATACATCCTCAACCCCCCCCGGGACCAGCCCCTTTAAGAAAGTCCCCCGTTATAAACCTAGTAGACTTTCCATCGTCAAGTCTCTGTATCCCCTAGAAAATGCCAATTCCCACTTCCCACCATACAAATCCCTATTCCTACACTTTGTTCTGTAAAAACTTGCCGCCAACACACGCACCCTGTAATCCCCGAGCACGTCCAGCATCCCCCAAGAGACATACAGAAAATCTGCAACCAGATACAAAACTGCCCTCCGAACCTCCCCTCCCACCCCCACATCAAAATTCAATGCCTGTAACATCGAAATCCCCCCCACCCCACGTATCACCCTTCCAAACCACTCCCTTACTTCCCCCAATAGATTACAAAAATTTGACCGCGTGGTACGCAGTTTCCTCCCTCCCACACCTATCACAATACCTGTCCATCCCTAGCCCCATACAAAACAACACTGCCTTTGATGCCACTATGCCCATCAAAAACCTATAAACCAATTCCTGTACCCTGGGTTTCAACCAAAGCTTTCGCAACCCCTTCCAAATCCCCTCCCAATCATACACCGGATATACTGCTGCCCCCTGCACCATATCTCCCCGCTCCCCTACTCTCCCCAAACGACTCGCCGTCAACCAATTAGGCTCCCCTACCACCAAAATATGCCTCAACATATCCTCACACATCCTCAATTCATTCCCACTCCACCACCTTCTCACATCCTCCATCACTAAACCCACTCTTCTCCATCACACCCCACCCACCGTCATGTACCTATGCTTCACATACACATTTTGCAGCCTCCTAACTAAGGGGATGAGCCCCAAACCCCCCTGCCTCACACTCGACATTACCACCTCCTTCCGTAACCATGGCCTCCCATACCCCCAGATATACCATAACGCTTTCCTTTGCAATTCTCTCACATTCTCAAACTTCAATGGAAACAGCTTCCACATGCCACAACTTACTATACACTAAAGAATTTATGACCACCACCCTCTGTTGCAACGTGACATCACCCGGCCTCCACCCTGGCCCGGTGGTCTTGTGGCTAGAGCTCTCGCTTCACACACTGAGGGCCCGGGTTCGATTCCCGGCGGGTGGAAACATTTCGACGTGTTTCCTTACACCTGTTGTCATGTTCACCTAGCAGCAAATAGGTACCTGGGTTGTTAGTCGACTGGTGTGGGTCGCATCTTGGGGTACAAGATTAAGGACCCCAATGGAAATAAGACAGACAGTCCTCCATGACGCACTGACTTTCTTGGGTTATCCTGGGTGGCTAACAGTCCAGGGTTAAAAATCCGAAGAAATCTTATCTTAACTTATCTTATCTTTATCATAGCCCCCCCACTACTGTTTCTGCATTTACTAACCTAGCCTCTTCCATATCCACCCTATACATCACTCTGCATATTCTCACCTGCGCCACAACGGGCCAACCATACACCTCCCCCAAAACCCCACCCACTTGCCTACCTCCAATAATTTAGACTTTGCACTATTCACCCTCAACCCAGTAGCCTCCCCAAAAATCTGCACGATATGACCCACATTCCCTAGCCCCTCCTCTCCCCCCACCAAAACTGTCGAATCATCCACATACCTCACAATACTCGTACCTCCACCCCTCCCACCACCCCCTCCCCCACTCCTTTGGAAATCAAACGATAAAAGGGATCCTGCAAACACGCGAACAGAATTTGAGACAAGGGGCACCCCTGCCTCAAACCCCTTTCCATAGACACCATGGCCCCCACCCTTCCATTCACCTGCACCCTGACTTTAGCATTCCCATACAAGGTTTCCACTCATGCCACAACTTCCTCCCCAAACCTCTGCTTCCTCATTACCTCACATAACATGCCCCTCTCCACACTATCATAAGCCGCCCTCCAATCTAAACCTAACACACCCCCACCCTCACTACCCTCTATGAAATCCCTAATTTTGCCATGTCCTGCACTCATACTTCGATCCAGTATCCCACATTGCCCCCGATGTATGATCCCCTCCAGCACCCTCTTAATCCTATTTCCCAACAATTTAGCAAAAATTTTATAATCGGCACACATCAGAGATATTGCCTTATAATCCCTTATTGTCCTTCCCTCCTTCCCCTTCTTCACTAAAACCACCACCCCCGTATGCTGCGACTCCCCCATCAACCCCCCATTCTTTATACAATTAAACAACCTCACCAAACAATCTTTCAATACCTCCCAATTTAAAACATAAAAATCATTAAGTATACTGTCCAACCCAGGAGCTTTCCCCTTACTTAAACCCTGCACTGCACTCCACACCTCATCCTCATTGATCTTGCCTCCCATACCATCCCGCTCCTCCCGTTCTAAGACACTCCTAATACCTTCACCTATTATCTCCGTCTCCCTCCCCCACTCTCCCCCTTTTTCATATACCGCGCAAACCACTGATCCACGTAATTGCTCATCCCTTCTGTCGTCCCCAGAAATTGCCCTACCCCATACCCTCCCAAAGCCTCACACACCTCCAAACTCATCACAGTCATACACATCTGCCTCTTTCGAAACTGCCTCAACACACAGACCGACGGTTGGTCACCCCACAGCACCTCTTCAAGACCCCCCGCACTCTAACAGCATCAAACCTTTCATTCTGCAATTCCCTCAAAAGACCCCGCAATGCCCCCATCTCCTGCATCCGAGAAACCCCCTCTCCCTCATAACAACCACGTCTCTCCAAATACTTCTGCAACCCATATCTCCACAATGTCTCCTCTTTACCCCTGCACTTGTAATAATCCCGTATACTTGGCTTTGCACAAGACTCCCACCAATTCAATATGTCCCTCTCATACCTACCTTTCATCCACAAGGCTCGCCACCACTCTGCAAAACACTCCCCTGCCCCCACTACCTTTATTAAATGCACATTCATCTTCCAGTAGCTATCATACCTCCTAACCATTCCCTCCCAACCCACATCCGCCAAAACACCCCTATGATCAGAAAACCCCACATTGATTGCCACCACTCTGTCCACCATCACTTCCCGTGTCACATATATGTGGTCAAATCTCGCCGCATACCCTTTCCTCAAAAACGTGTGATCCACATGCCAACCATCGCCCCTCACGACATCTACCACTCCCGCATCTCCCAAAACATCTCTTAGAACCCTGAGGACACACCCCGCCTCCCTTGGTTTGACGTCCTTATTCTGAATCAAGCAGTTCCAGCCCCCTCCCAGAACTGTAACCATAGGCAAACCCCTCAGATGATATATTAACACATCCCTCACAAAATTCTCCTTGAGACGCCTATTATTCTCCTCTGGCATATAAATTCCTATGAAACATACATGTTATCTCCCCACACCCCATCCACCCACACCACTCTCCTCCCCTCCTCCCACGCTAACAACTTAAAAGGGCTGGTCCCTTTCAACACCACTGCAACTCCTCCCTTGAATTTCCCCGAACTCCCAGCAAACACCCTGTAACCTCTCAAAGTCAAGTCTCTTCCATACCTATAATTATGCTCCAGCAGAAAACATACATCCACGTCATAGCATTTCAGTGTACCCTCCACCCACCGTCTCTTCACCTCTGCCCTTAGGCCATTTACATAGATAGACTGCTAAAAATTGCATAAGGGGCTTTCCCTTAAATCTCTGAGGCCTCTGCACCACACCAGCCTTCTCCCTTACACACTTTCCACCTTTGTCCCCCTCCAGCCCCTTCACCTCCCCTTTCCCCCTGTGGCCCACATCTACCCACGTCTTCTTATAGGCCTTCTGCACCAGCATAAGCACATCATCATCTGATGCACCCACCGACCTCTTGCGCAAATCCCCTCCCACTTCCAAGCCAACCGAATCATCCACCCGATGGACAACTGCCTCCATTTCCTTCACGTTCAGATGGGTCTTCCCACCCTTCAGCCCCTCATCGTCTCCCCTAGAACCACCGACATTCTTGTCCGGTCCCACACTAGCCCCCAAAGGGGTCTCCCCCCAGGAGTATCAAGCAACTCCCGTAACACATCCTGCAGTGGCTCAGACAAATCCTCCTGCAGATCCCCCAGCTCCACAGATGCTACATAACCACTATCCTTTGACTCAACCGAGACCTCAGACAAAGTCATACATTGCTCGCCTGCACCATCCATTATATCACTCCATCTCTCCTTCTGCACCACTCCCAATGATCCAGAATCCACTCCAGTGTCCCGCACAGTGTCCTCCTCCGTGCGTCCAGCCGGTTGATGCTCCATCTCTTACTGCATCCAGCGGCCACATGCTCATACAAGCCACACAACCGACAGGTCCTCCTCTGGCCCGCATACGTGACATAAACCTGCATTCAGAAGTCCTCCATTACTACATATGATGGAATGGGTTGGCTCAACATCATTTTGAGGGTATAGGAACCCTCAGGCAACTCTGCGTAAATACGTTCAGTCCACTGTCCCACCGCCATTGTGTGCACCACTCTATATTGCTGTAAGGTTTCCCAGATGTCCACGTCGTCCATCTCAAAGGGTACATTACGTACCCTAATCCATGTATAATATTTGGAAACATCCTTCAGGCATACCTCCAAACCCGTGTTGATCACCATACGTTTATCCTGGTACTTGTCGACCATCCTTTCGTATGCCCCAACAGAAGCAAACTTGACAAAGATCCTTGTCGTTCTATTAAGCGCAATACCATGCAGCTCCTCATTGCCAATGCCATACGTGTCTCGCAAAATAGCAGGCAATACTACAGTAGTGTTCTCAGGATATATAGCTCCATGCAGCACTTCAACACACACCGTGTTGACCCTTCGCCAGCTACTAGACGCCATGTTGTAGAAAATCAGCAGCCTTGCTCAATCGCCACCAGGTGTCAGGAGTGAACCAACCACTCAGCACGAGAGCCAAGAGGCAAATGAGTAAACCACACATTGTAAGCTTTACAAGGAAATGAACATTTTGATTTTTATGTTTGCACAGAGATGGGTGACATTTAGGTGTGCATGCAGAAAGTCCATTGTTATGCAGAGCATTCCGGGTGGCTCTCAGCAGCCAAGCAGCACTGGCAGAGCATCAGTCTCTTCCTTGGACTTGAGAACCTCAAGTGTCTTACCAGTTGTTATGTTCAAGCTTGATGCATTGGAGCCCACACGTGATGAACATTACTTTGTGATGAATTATACACATGGGTAACATCCGGGTATCTTTACTTGTAGATGTTTTGCCATCCAGGGGCTTCTTCAGGGCAGTGCAGAGAAGGGTGCAAGATGAGGAGGAGTTTGAGGTAATCAGTCCCTCAGCCTGAGTCGATGTGTTCTGTCCACAAATCTCTGAATCGGACTAAAGCCACTGGATGACGAAACGTCTACAAGTAAACATACCCAGATGTTGCAAATACATATGTCACCCCTCAAGGGAGGTTCCTTGAAGCTGGAGAAGGGCTCTTCACCTAGGGAATTGAATCTATGCTTCAGTTCCCTGAATTGAGTCTGAATGCCTTCCATTACCCCCCCCCCCTTCCATGTGCTGTATAATCCCTACGGGTTTAGCGCTCCCCATGATTATTATAATATTAATAATGCACAAATGTCTAAATTAGACACATGTGCAGCAATGAGGAAATGTTTCGCCACACAGTGGCTTCATCAGTCCATACAAAGGAGAATGGTGAAGAACGGGAGGAGTTTGAGGTAATCAGTCCCTCAGCTTTGAGTTGATGTAATCAGTCCATCAATCTTGAAAAGAATACAGCATATGTGCAAACGAGTAGGCAGACGATGCAACATCCCCCCAATGAAAAGCAGGGGTGCCACTAGCACGATAAGAGACAACACAATAAGTTTCAGGGGCCTAAGACTGTTCAACTTCCTCCCAGCATACATAAGGGAGATTACCAATAGATCTCTGGCTGTCTTCAAGCAGGCACTGGACAGGCACCTAAAGTCAGTACCTGACCAGTCGGGCTGTGGTTCGTACGTCGGGTTGCGTGCGGCCAACAGTAACAGCCTGATTGATCAGGCCCTGATCCACCATAAGGCCTGGTCACAGACCGGGCCGCGGGGGCGTTGACTCCGTAGCCCTCTCCAGGTATACTCCAGGTATATACTGTAGGCAGGTGAGATGCATCAGTCGTAGGTGGTGTCACATTGGACAAATCCAAATGTGGAAGTAGGTCATGCCTAAATGTTAGGCAAGTGAAGAATTCCCTGTATTAAGATCCCAAGATGTTGCTGTGTCTGACAGGAATGTAGAAAAATGGTTCAGAGAACCGACAAGTTGATAAATTAGACACATGGGCAACACTTGGGTATCTTTAATGAGGAAACGTTTCGCCACACAGTGGCTTCATTAGTCCATACAAAAGAGAATGGTGAAGAACAGGAGGAGTTTGAGGTAATCAGTCCCTCAGCCTTGAGTCGATGTAATCAATCCATCAATCTTGAAAAGAATACAGCATATGTGCAAGCCCTTTATTACGAGCACAGGTGGTAGCCTGCAGCACCTGGTCATAACTAAGTCAACAAAATTCAAATTCAAATTCAAATCCTTTATTTCATGTAATACAAGGTGGGGGGTACTTATAGTTATACATTAAAGTTGATATTACAAGATGGCCAATAATATGCCTAGGTATGCCTAGGCTTTTTCAGGAGTCTTATGATAGGTCTTACTCAATAGCTATACAATGGATATACAGATTGTAAGGTTAGGGGTTTTTCAAAAATTTTGGGGACTGGGAAATTTTAAAAATTGAGAATTTTAAAAATTAGTATAAAAAATTAGCAATTAGTTTATATATTTAAAGATAAAGGTGATATATTGGCATAATATAGATTCTATATTGGATATCTTAGGCAAACTTAAGACTAGCTTAAGTATTATGGAGCAATAGTTGTATTAGAATTTTGGTTGGGAAATGTGCAAAAATTTAAAGGGGGAAACACAGATATCAATAAGTGTATTTTGCTGTGGTTAGTAAAAATTTAAAATTTAAAGGGGAATCCAAATATCAATAAGTGTATTTTGCTGTGGATATGTGCAAGATAAAGTAGTTTTCGTAGGTTAACTACCGGTTGGGGGCGTAAGTGAAATAAGATGTTTTTTTAAAGGTGCTTTTTAAAATGGAGGTTGTGTCTGCAGTTCTAAGTTTTTAGGCAGGGAGTTCCAGATTTTAAACCCTTTTTTTGGGTTTAATTTTTTTATAGATTTAGTCGGAAAAGGGGGAAAAACAAAGAGATGTTTATGTCTGGGATTATGTCTAGGGTCCTGTCACAACTG
>WNWK01025173.1:0-28840 GCA_009830355.1 Cherax destructor
CATCTTGAGTGACGAAATACCACACAAAAACATAGATATCTTTCGCTCCCACTGTATAGCTATCACATAGAACAGGATAGCAGCATCCGGTTCGGTTAGATAGAAAATATATAAACACAGAGTTGACGGTATTCAGGTCAGACAAGATTTTTTTTCTCTTGGGAACATTCAGATAAGTTTACAATTAGTAATCATTAAGTACAAGAGTCGTGCCTCGCACCTTCAAGTGAGAGCGTAAGTTAGTAAGTTTATTCAGGTATACACACATAGCAGCATATTTGTAGAGAATCTTGGATAACCCAAAAAAGTCAGAAAGTGACAAAACTTAATATAAACTTACCCTGTGTGTCCATGTATGGTTTGTAACAGCTTGATAAAGCTCCTGGAGAGCGAAACGTTGCCACAATAAAATGTCACATTAGTTGCACTTGTGTCCTTTTACATAACATATTGTTGGTAATTCTACCAACATTAATACATTTGTTCAAGTTATCGTTCCTACATACACTGTATTTATGTGTTCGTATACCTGAATAAACTTACTTTACATAACATTCCTATTACAGTGTTTTCAAGTGTTCGCACACGAGTCCTTCCCTCATATACTTAGATAGGGACCAAGGGAGACTACTATGGGAGGAAATTGTTAAGGCCACAATGCACGATAACGTAGTTATTCTGGGTGACTTCAACTTTAGTCAAATTGATTGGAATTTTTTGACTGGGAATTTAGAATCTAACGATTTCTTAGAAGTAGTTCAAGATTGTTTTTTGAAGCAGTTTGTGACAGAACCTACAAGGGGAAATAATCTGCTTGACTTAGTTCTGGCAAACAAGGAAACCCTTGTTAATAATTTAGAAATTACAGAGGAACTCGGCGCAAGCGACCACAAATCAATTACCTTTGGCATTGAATGGAAGTTTCATAGTAGGAATAACTCAGTAACGGTCCCAGATTTTCGCTTAGCAGATTACAATGGACTTAGAGAACACTTATCATCTGTGGACTGGGGTAATGAAGAGAGCTATCAATATGACAGTTTTCTGAACACTATACATGCTGCCCAAAGAACATTTATCCCATATAAAGAAATTAGATCGAATAGAAATGACCCAAAATGGATGAATAATAGGCTCAAATATCTTTTAGGGCAGAAGAAAGGAATTTATAGGCGTATCAAAAGAGGTGAGGGTCATCTTACGAATCAGTATATTGACATTAAGAGGGACGTTAAAAGGGGATAAGAAAAGCTAAGCGGACTACGAAATTAAAGTTGCTAGGATTCGAAAACTAACCCAAAAGTTTTTCCAGGTGTATAGAACAAAAGTTAGAGATAAGATAGGTCCCCTTAAAAATAATTATGGGTATCTTACTGACAAAGAGAATGAAATGTGCTCTATTTTTAATAATTATTTTCTCTCGGTTTTCACTCAGGAAGACACTAATAATATCCCAAGAATTAGGTATTTTAGTGGGCCTGAAGAAGATAAATTATGTAGTATCACAGTCACTAGCGAAATGGTTATCAAACAGATAGACCGTTTGAAGCAAATAAATCGCCAGGCCCTGATGAGCTTTTTTCAAGGGTTCTTAAGGAATGCAAAATTGAACTCTGTGAACCCTTAACTAACATTTTTAACCTATCTCTTCAAACAGGTGTAGTGTCTGATACGTGGAAGATGGCTAATGTAATTCCTATTTTTAAAGCAGGAGACAAGTCGTTACCATCAAATTACCGCCCAATAAGTCTAACTTCAATTGTAGGCAAATTATTAGAGTCGATTATAGCTGATAACATAAGAAGCCATCTCGATAGGCATAATTTGATTAATGATACTCAACATGGATTCACCAGGGGCCGTTCCTGCCTAACTAATTTATTAACTTTTTCAGTAAGGCTTTGAGGCAGTTGATCATGATAAAGAATTCGATATTGTTTATTTGGATTTTAGTAAGGCTTTTGATAGAGTACCACATCAGAGACTGTTAAAGAAAGTGGCTGCTCACGGCATTGAGGAAAAGTGTTTTCATGGATCGAGTCATGGCTCACCAATAGGAAGCAGAGGGTGTGCATTAATGGGGTTAAATCTGAGTGGGGATCTGTAACAAGTGGCGTTCCACAGGGATCGGTTTTGGGCCCATTGTTGTTTATAATATATATAAATGACCTTGACGAGGGAATTACTAGTGATATGAGCAAATTCGCTGATGACACGAAGATAGGTAGGATAATCGATTCAGACGTAGATGTCACGGAACTTCAGGAGGATTTAGACAAACTCAATTCCTGGTCAGAAAAATGGCAGATGCAGTTCAATGTAGATAAATGCAAAGTTCTAAAGCTCGGGAATGTTCATAACCTAGCACCTACCAGCTTAATAATGTTGAACTCAGGTTGGGCAATTATTCTGTTAGTGGGATGGATTGTGAAGGACCTGCCTAGTATGGGCCAACAGGCCTGCTGCAGTGTTCCTCCTTTCTTATGTTCTTATGTTCTTATGATCTGGGGGTTATGGTAAGCAGCAACCTCAAACCAAGTCAGCAATGCCTAAGCGTAAGAAATAAAGCAAATAGATTACTGGGATTTATATCAAGAAGTGTAAGCAACAGAAGTCCAGCGGTTATATTACAGCTTTATACATCATTAGTAAGGCCTCACCTAGATTACGCAGCTCAGTTCTGGTCTCCATTTTACAGAATGGATATAAATTCGTTAGAAAACATTCAGCGACGAATGACAAAGTTAATTCATAGCATTAGAAATCTTTCGTATGAAGAAAGATTGAAGACCCTTAAATTACATTCACTTGTAAGACGAAGAATGAGGGGAGACATGATCGAGGTATATAAGTGGAAGATGGGTATTAATAAGGGGGATATAAATAAGGTCTTGATAATGCAATAATGGATTCAAATTGGATAAGTTTAGATTTAGAAAGGATATAGGAAAGTATTGGTTTGGAAATAGGGTAGTTGATGAGTGGAACAGTCTGCCTAGTAGGGTCATTGAAGCTAGACCTTGGGTAGTTTCAAATTTAGGTTGGATAAATTCATGAGTGAGAGGGTTGGATTTGAGTGGGACTCGCACTTGAGTTAATAGAATCTTCAAAGCTTATTTCTTGGGTAGATTGAAAATTAGGTTGAGCAATTATTCTGTTAGTGGGATGGATTGTGAAGGACCTGCCTAGTATGGGCCAACAGGCCTGCTGCAGTGTTCACTCCTTTCTTATGTTCTTATGTTCTTATAAGAATGTGAGGAACACTGCAGAAGGCCTACTGGCATACAAGGCAGGTCCTTATCAAACCACCACTACCTAAGAATTTACTCCTGTACTCACGACTTAATCAAACCCAGCCCCTCCCACTCATACATTTGTCCAATCTCTTTTAAAGCCACCCAAGGTCCTAGCCTCTATCACCCTACTCGGAAGATTGTTCCACGCATCTACAACTCTGTTCGAAAACCAGTACTTGCCTATGTCCTAATCTAAATTTATCCAATTTGAATCCGTTATTTCTGGTTCTTACTTGGTTCGATATCCTCAGTATTTTATTAATATCTCCTTTGTTTATGCCCATCATCCACTTGTACACCTCATGATATCTCCTCATTCTACGTCTCTCAGAAGTGGAGATTCAAGCTCTAAGTCATAGAACATGAAAGAGGAACATCGCGTGTTCCCAATGGCAGGTCCTTCCATCGTATAACAGAACAACTGCTCATCTAATTCAATGTCCCAAAGAATAAGCTTGATAATTCTATTACTCATGTGCTATACTCAAATAACTCTACTTGAATTTTCACCAATTTGAACTACATAGGTCGAGCTTCAATAACTACTAGGCAGAGCTGTACTCATCAATACCCTATTTCCAAACATGCCTGACTTAACTCAGTGAAGACGTGTCTTGTGTGCTCTCTGTCAATCTGAAGAAGATGTCCTCTCTTGAGCTACTCTACCAGCAGCTGAAGGAAGAACTGAGGGTAGCTAAGCTTGAGATACAGCGACTGACTGAGGAAAACAAGAGGATTCGTAGTAATCCTCCTGTTGAGAATCCTCAAGCCAGGAAAGGAACCTGGACAGTGGCTAAAACGCATGGGACAAAGTTAAGGCTCAAGAGGACGGGTGGAGAGGTAGAAACAACGAAGACCCAGGAGAATGTTGTGGAAACATCGAACCCATTCTCCGTGCTACCCGATGAATGTGAGTCGACTTCTGGGAGCGTCACGACGAAAGACACAAAGGAAGGTAAAAACATTGTTGTTGTTGGGGACAGTCAGGTTAGGTACATGGATAGGGCTTTCTGTTTGATTGATAGGAGTAGGAGACAGAGGGTTTGCTTTCCTGGGGCTGGGATGGAGGATATTGTTAGCCGTCTGGACGACATCATGAGAGGTAATGGGAGCAATCCTATTATCTGTCTCAGTGCTGGAGGCAACGATGTTGGCAGACGTAGGAGTGAGGACCTGACTAGCAGGTTTAGGTCAGCAATAGACATAATTAGGAAGAAGGGTGGGAACCCTGTCATATGTGGTATTTTGCCAAGGAGAGGAGTTGGAAATGAATGGCTGTCCAGGGCAATTGGTGTCAATTGCTGGCTGGACAAATACTGTAAGGAAAATTCAGTAACATTCATTGACAACTGGGACCTCTTCTATGGCAGAAATGACATGTATGCCAGGGATGGGGTTCACTTATCCAGGTCTGGGGTGGGGGCACTGGCAACTGCAGTGGAGGGAGCTGTTAGGGCTTTAAACTAGAAATAGTTAGTGGTATGGGTTTTGGGGGAAAACAGAGAAGTCCCAGTGTAGTAATATTATAAGTTGTAGGAGAACTAGTAATAGGCAGAATAAGGTGGATAGTGGAAAGCTAGTGACACTAGATGACAAGGACAGTAATAGGTATAGTGGAAAACAGAGATGAGCAGGAAGGGTAAAGAGAAAGGAGGGTCTCTAAATATATATTACACCAATAGTCGTAGTGCTAGGAATAAGATGGACGAGTTGAGATTAGTTGCAAGTACGGGTAATATTGATGTTTTTTCAATAACTGAGACATGGTTTAATATGAAAAATCGGGACTTGCCTGCCGAATGTCACATTCAGGGTTTTAAATTGTTCCAAGTAGACAGAAGTATCGGGAAAGGGGTGGGGTGGCACTCTATGTCCGTGATCATTTAAATTGTTGCATAAAAACGGGTATAAAGTCTGAATTAACACATACAGAGTCTGTCTGGATAGAATTTTCAGAGGGTGTGAAAAATTGATTTTAGGCGTGATTTACCGTCCTCCAAACTTAGATAGGGAACAAGGGAGACTACTTTGGGAGGAAATTGTTAAGGCCACAAGACACGATAACGTAGTAATTCTAGGGGACTTTAACTTTAGTCAGATTGATTGGAATTTCATGACAGGGAATTTAGAATCTAACGACTTTTTAGAAGTAGTTCAGGATTGCTTTTGAAGCAGTTTGTAACAGAACCTACAAGGGAAATAACCTACTTGACTTGGTTCTGGCAAGCAAGGAAACCCTTGTTAATAATTTAGAAATTACAGAGGAACTCGGCTCAAGCGACCACAAGTCAATTACCTTTAGCATTGAATGGATGTATGATAGTAGGGATAATTCAGTAATGGTCCCAGATTTTCGCTTAGCAGATTATAATGGACTTAGAGAACACTTATCAACTGTGGACTGGGGTGAAGAAGAGAGGTATCAATATGACAGTTTCTTAACACTATACAGGCTGCCCAAAGAACATTTATCCCGTATAAAGAAATTAGATCAAGTAGAAATGACCCAAAATGGATGAATAATAGGCTCAAATATCTTTTAGGGCAGAAGAAAGGAATTTATAGGCGCATAAAAAGAGGTGAGGTCATCTTATAAATCAGTATACTGACATTAAGAGGGACGTTAAAAGGGAATAAGAAAAGCTAAACGGGACTATGAAATTAAAGTTGCTAGGGATTCAAAAACTAACCCAAAAGTTTTTCCAGGTTTATAGAACAAAAGTTAGGGATAAGATAGGTCCCCTTAAAAATAACTTTGGGCATCTTACTGACAAGGAGAATGATATGTGCTCTATTTTTAATAATTATTTTCTCTCAGTTTTCACACAGGAAGACATTAATAATATCCCAGTAATTAATTTTTACAGAGGCCCAGAAGAAGATAAATTATGTAATATCACAGTCACTAGCGAAATGATTATGAAACAGCTGGACCGACTGAAACAAAATAAATCGCCGGGTCCTGATGAGCTTTTGCAAGGGTTCTTAAGGAATGCAAAATGGAACTCTGTGAACCAATATCTAACATTTTTAATTTATCTCTTCAAACAGGTGTAGTGTCTGATATGTGGAAGATGGCTAATGTAATTCCTATTTTTAAAGCAGGGGACAAGTCACTACCGTCAAACTACCGCCCAATAAGCCTGACCTCAATTGTAGGCAAATTACTAGAGTCAATTATAGCTGATATTATTAGAAGCCATCTAGATAACCATAATTTGATTAATGATACCCAGCATGGATTCACGAGGGCCGTTCCTGCCTATCTAATTTATTAACCTTCTTCAGTAAAGCTTTTGAGGCTGTTGATCACGATAAAGAATTCGATATTGTTTATTTAGACTTTAGTAAGGCTTTTGATAGAGTACCGCACCAGAGACTGTTAAAGAAAGTGGCAGCTCATGGCATTGGGGGAAAAGTGCTGTCATGGATCGAGTCATGGCTCACCAATAGGAAGCAGAGAGTGTGCATAAATGGGGTTAAATCCGAATGGGGACTTGTAACAAGTGGTGTTCCACAGGGATCAGTCTTAGGCCCATTGTTATTTATAATATATATCAATGACCTTGATGAGGGAATTACTAGTGATATGAGCAAATTCGCCGACGACACGAAGATAGGTAGGATAATTGATTCAAACATAGATGTCATAGAACTTCAGGAAGATTTAGACAAACTTAATTCGTGGTCAGAAAAGTGGCAGATGCAGTTCAATGTAGATAAATGCAAGGTTCTGAAGCTCGGGAGTGTCCATAACCCAAGCACTTATAAGTTAAATAACGTAGAACTTAGCCATACAGATTGCGAGAAGGACTTGGGGGTGATGGTAAGCAGCAACCTTAAACCAAGACAGCAATGCCTAAGCGTACGTAATAAGGCAAATAGATTACTGGGATTTATATCAAGAAGTGTTAGCAACAGAAGTCCAGAGGTTATATTACAGCTTTATACATCATTAGTAAGGCCTCACCTAGATTACGCAGCTCAGTTCTGGTCTCCATATTACAGAATGGACATAAATTCGTTAGAAAACATTCAGCGTAGAATGACTAAATTAATACATAGCATTAGAAATCTTCCTTACGAAGAAAGATTGAAGACCCTAAAATTACATTCACTTGTAAGACGTAGAATGAGGGGAGACATGATCGAGGTATACAAGTGGAAAATGGGTATTAACAAAGGGGATATAAATAAGGTCTTGAGGATATCTCTCCAGAGAGAACCCGCAATAATGGATTCAAGTTAGATAAGTTTAGATTTAGAAAGGATATAGGAAAGTATTGGTTTGGAAATAGGGTAGTTGATGAGTGGAACAGTCTGCCTAGTAGGGTTATTGAAGCTAGGACCTTGGGTAGTTTCAAATTTAGGTTGGATAAATTCATGAGTGAGAGGGTTGGATTTGAGTGGGACTCGCGCATGAGTGGGTAGAATTGTCAAAGCTTATTTCTTGGGTAGCATTGAAAATTGGGTTGAGCAAATATTCTGTTAGTGGGACGGATTGTGAAGGACCTGCCTAGTATGGGCCAACAGGCCTGCTGCAGTGTTCCTCCTTTCTTATGTTCTTATGTTCTGTAGTAAGGAGACCAAAATTGAGCTGCATAATCCAAATGAGGTCTCACTAGTGATGTATAGAGCTGTAAAATAACTTTTGGACTTCTGTTGCTTATACTTAAGAACATAAGAACATAAGAAAGGAGGAACACTGCAGCAGGCCTGTTGGCCCATTCTAGGCAGGTCCTTCACATTCCATCCCACCAACAGAATATTTGTTCAACCTAATTTTCAATGCTACCCAAAATAGCTTAAATTAGACTCATGTGCGATCAAACAACCTCCCATGAATTATCAACCTAAATTTAAACTACCCAAGGTCCTAGCTCAATAACCCTACTAGGCAGACTGTTCCACTCATCAACTCCTATTTCCAAACCAATATCCATATCCTTCAAATCTAAACTCAATTGAATCCATTATTGGGGTTCTCTTGAGATATCCTCAAGATTTATACTTAATCTACTTATCCCATTTATTCTCGTCTTCATGAATGAATTTAAGGCTTCAATTTTTAATTCCTATGTCTTTGCAGGCAGATCATGTTCCCTATGATGCATAAACTACCTATTCAACCGAAATACATTTCTATATTCGTAACAAACTACACTTGATCATTATTGAGGTTCCTGCTTGGACATACCCTCAAGATCCTTTTCATATCCCTTTGTAATTCCCATTTTCACTTGATAAGATCATGTTCATCCAGTTTACGAGTGCATTATTAGCTTCATCTTTTTCTACGGAAGATTTCTAATGCTATAATATTTGTCATTCTCGTGAATGTTCTAACGAATCTATATCATTCTGTAATAGGAGACCAATCTGAGTGATTCAATTAGTAGGCTCACTTAATGATGTATAAAGCTGTAAATAACTCTGGAACTTCTGTTCTACTTAGATATAAGACTAGTAATTAGGGGACATCTCAGCTAGGCACTGTTGGCATTGGGGTCCTTCAAAATTCTCCCACAACGAATATTGTTCAACAATTTTCAATGCTACCAAAAATAGCTTTGAATTTATTTACTCATGTGCATTCCTCAAATCAACCCTTTCCTCATGAATTTATCCAACCAAATTTAAACTCCCAAGTCTCTTCAATAACCTCTAGGCAGTGTTAATTATAACACCCTATTCCAAACCAATGTTCCTAATCTTAAATTAACTTACACTTGAATCCATTATGCGGGTTCTCTCTTGGAGATACCCTCAAGACCTTTTTATATCCCTTTGTTAATACCCATTTTCCACTTGTATCCTCGATCATGTCTCCCCTCATTCTACGTCTTACAAGTGAATGTAATTTAAGGGTCTTCAATCTTTCTTCGTAAGGAAGATTTCTAATGCTATGTATTAATTTAGTCATTCTACGCTGAATGTTTTCTAACGAATTTATGTCCATTCTGTAATATGGAGACCAGAACTGAGCTGCGTAATCTAGGTGAGGCCTTACTAATGATGTATAAAGCTGTAATATAACCTCTGGACTTCTGTTGCTAACACTTCTTGATATAAATCCCAGTAATCTATTTGCCTTATTACGTACGCTTAGGCATTGCTGTCTTGGTTTAAGGTTGCTGCTTACCATCACCCCAAGTCCTTCTCAATCTGTATGGCTAAGTTCTACGTTATTTAACTTATAAGTGCTTGGGTTATGGACACTCCCGAGCTTTAGAACTTTGCATTTATCTACATTGAACTGCATCTGCCATTTTCTGACCAGGAATTGAGTTTGTCTAAATCCTCCTGAAGTTCCGTGACATCTACGTCTGAATCGATTATCCTACCTATCTTCGTGTCATCAGCGAATTTGCTCATATCACTAGTAATTCCCTCGTCAAGGTCATTTATATATATTATAAACAACAACGGGCCCAAAACCGATCCCTGTGGAACGCCACTTGTTACAGATCCCCACTCAGATTTAACCCCATTATGACACCTCTGCTTCCTATTGGTGAGCCATGACTCGATCCATGAAAACACTTTTCCTCCAATGCCGTGAGCAGCCACTTTCTTTAACAGTCTCTGATGTGGTACTCTATCAAAAGCCTTACTAAAATCCAAATAAACAATATCGAATTCTTTATCATGATCAACTGCCTCAAAAGCCTTACTGAAAAAGTTAATAAATTAGTTAGGCAGGAACGGCCCCTGGTGAATCCATGTTGAGTATCATTAATCAAATTATGCCTATCGAGATGGCTTCTTATGTTATCAGCTATAATCGACTCTAATAATTTGCCTACAATTGAAGTTAGACTTATTGGGCGGTAATTTGATGGTAACGACTTGTCCCCTGCTTTAAAAATAGGAATTACATTAGCCATCTTCCACGTATCAGACACTACACCTGTTTGAAGAGATAGGTTAAAAATGTTAGTTAAGGGTTCACAGAGTTCAATTTTGCATTCCTTAAGAACCCTTGAAAAAAGCTCATCAGGGCCTGGCGATTTATTTTGCTTCAAACGGTCTATCTGTTTGATAACCATTTCGCTAGTGACTGTGATACTACATAATTTATCTTCTTCAGGCCCACTAAAATACCTAATTCTTGGGATATTATTAGTGTCTTCCTGAGTGAAAACCGAGAGAAAATAATTATTAAAAATAGAGCACATTTCATTCTCTTTGTCAGTAAGATACCCATAATTATTTTTAAGGGGACCTATCTTATCTCTAACTTTTGTTCTATACACCTGGAAAAAACTTTTTGGGTTAGTATTCGAATCCCTAGCAACTTTAATTTCGTAGTCCCGCTTAGCTTTTCTTTTTAACGTCCCTCTTAATGTCAATATACTGATTCGTAAGATGACCCTCACCTCTTTTGATACGCCTATAAATTCCTTTCTTCTGCCCTAAAAGATATTTGAGCCTATTATTCATCCATTTTGGGTCATTTCTATTCGATCTAATTTCTTTATATGGGATAAATGTTCTTTGGGCAGCATGTATAGTGTTCAGAAAACTGTCATATTGATAGCTCTCTTCATTACCCCAGTCCACAGATGATAAGTGTTCTCTAAGTCCATTGTAATCTGCTAAGCGAAAATCTGGGACCGTTACTGAGTTATTCCTACTATGAAACTTCCATTCAATGCCAAAGGTAATTGATTTGTGGTCGCTTGCGCCGAGTTCCTCTGTAATTTCTAAATTATTAACAAGGGTTTCCTTGTTTGCCAGAACTAAGTCAAGCAGATTATTTCCCATTGTAAGTTCTGTCACAAACTGCTTCAAAAAACAATCTTGAACTACTTCTAAGAAATCGTTAGATTCTAAATTCCCAGTCAAAAATTCCAATCAATTTGACTAAAGTTGAAGTCACCCAGAATAACTACGTTATCGTGCATTGTGGCCTTAACAATTTCCTCCCATAGTAGTCTCCCTTGGTCCCTATCTAAGTTTGGGGGACGGTATATCACACCTAAAATCAATTTTTCATGCCCCTCTGAAAATTCTATCCAGACAGACTCTGTATGTGTTAATTCAGACTTTATACCCATTTTTATACAACAATTTAAATGATCACGGACATAGAGTGCCACCCCACCCCCCTTCCCGATACTTCTGTCTACTTGGAACAATTTAAAACCCTGAATGTGACATTCGGCAGGCAAGTCCCGATTTTTCATATTAAACCATGTTTCAGTTATTGCAAAAACATCAATATTACCTGTACTTGCAACTACTCTCAACTCGTCCATCTTATTCCTAGCACTACGACTATTGGTGTAATATACACTTAAAGACCCTCCTTTCTCTTTACCCTTCCTGCTCATTTCTGTTTTTTCCTTATACCTATTACTGTCCTTGTTACCTAGTGCCACTGGCTTTCCAATATCCACCTTATTCTGCCTATTACTAGTTCCCCAAGAATTTATAACATTACTACACTGGGACTTCACTGTTTTCCCCCCATAACCCATACCACTAACTTTTTCTAGTTTAAAGCCCTAACAGCTCCCTCCACTGCAGTTGCCAGTGCCCCCACCCCAGACCTAGATAAGTGAACCCCATCCCTGGCATACATGTCACTTCTGCCATAGAAGAGGTCCCAGTTGTCAATGAATGTTACTGCATTTTCCTTACAGTATTTGTCCAGCCAGCAATTGACACCAATTGCCCTGGACAACCATTCATTTCCAACTCCTCTCCTTGGCAAAATACCACATATGACAGGGTTCCCACCCTTCTTCCTAATTCTGTCTATTGCTGACCTATAGCTGCTAATCAGCTCCTCACTCCTACGTCTGCCAACATCGTTGCCTCCAGCACTGACACAGATAATAGGATTGCTCCCATTACCTCTCATGATGTCGTCCAGACGGCTAACAATATCCTCCATCCCAGCCCCAGGAAAGCAAACCCTCTGTCTCCTACTCCTATCAATCAAACAGAAAGCCCTATCCATGTACCTAACCTGACTGTCCCCAACAACAACAATGTTTTTACCTTCCTTTGTGTCTTTCGTCGTGACGCTCCCAGAAGTCGACTCACATTCATCGGGTAGCACGGAGAATGGGTTCGATGTTTCCACAACATTCTCCTGGGTCTTCGTTGTTTCTACCTCTCACCGTCCTCTTGAGCCTTAACTTTGTCCCATGCGTTTTAGCCACTGTCCAGGTTCCTTTCCTGGCTTGAGGATTTCAACAGGAGGATTACTACGAATCCTCTTGTTTTCCTCAGTCAGTCGCTGTATCTCAAGCTTAGCTACCCTCAGTTCTTCCTTCATGCTGTGATCATTTACTGTCCTCAAATGTTTTATTGAAAACGTCAGTAAATTTGTCAGGCAGGAACGACCTCTCGTAAACCCATGCTGAGATTCATTAATCAAATTATGTTCTTCAAGGTGACTTCTGATAATATCAGCTATAATTGATTTAATAATTTGCCTACTATAGACGTGAGGCTTATTGGACGGTAATTTGATGGAATGGACTTATCCCCTGATTTGAATATAGGAACTACATTAGCTATCTTCCACATCTCTGGCACAACACCAGTTAGGATGGACGTATTAAACACATTCGTTAATGGCTGACTAAGTTCCATTTGCATTCTTTAAGTACCCTGGGAAAACAACTCGTCGGGTCCCGGGACTTATTTTGCTTCAGTTTATCTATCTGTTTGATAACCATGTCCCTCGTGACAGTAATATTAGTTAATTTGAATTCTTCAGGAACTGAATAATTGTTAATTTCTGGAATCTCATTTACGTCTTCTTGTGTAAAGACTGACAAAAATAGTCATTAAATAGAGAACACATTTCCAGTTCGTTATCCGTCAGCTGTCCATTCCCAATTTTCAGAGGTCCTACCTTTTCCTCACCTTCGTCCTGTACACTTGAAAGAACCCTTTTGGATTAGTCTTTGATTCATTAGCAACCTTAATCTCATAGTCACGTTTAGCCTTTCTAATCCCCTTTTTTACTTCTCTTTTCAACTGAACATATTGGTCAATAAGGTTAACATCTCCTCTTTTGATGCGCCTATAAATTCCTCTTTTCTCCCCTAATAGATGTTTTAGCCTCCTGTTAATCCATTTGGGATCGTTATTATTTGACCTAAATTCTTCTGGGGAATAATCATACTCTGTGCACGTTGTACATTATTAAGAAAAATCATAAACGCAGATCCCATCGTAATCGTTAGCTAGATTACCCCAGTCGAGATTAGACAGGTGTTCCCTAAGTCCAATATAATCGGCAGAACGAAAATCAGGAACTTTTACCCCATGTAATATTAAAGGTAATGGATTTGTGATCACTAGCTCCAAGCTCTTCAGTGATCTCCAGATTATTTACAAGAGTTTCTTTATTTGACAAGACTAGGTCGAGCAAATTATTACCTCTGGTAGGCTCCGTCACACACTGCTTCAGAAAACAGTCCTGAACTACTTCCATAAAGTCACTGACTCAGATTACCGGTCAAAGAAGTCCAGTCAATTTGACTAAAGTTAAAATCCTACTATCACTACGTTATTGTGCCTAGAAGCCCTAACAATTTCGTCCCAAAGAAGTCTCCCTCTATCGTGATCCAAGCCTGAGGTCGGTATATTACACCTAGAATCAGTTTTTCTTGACCTTCTAGAAACTCTACCCAAACAGATTCTGTTAATGATCCATCTATTTTTAGGCCTGTTTTTATGCAGCAATTTATATTTTCTCGTACATACAATGCAACTCCACCCCTTTCCCATTATATCTATCTACATGGAACAACTTAAACCCCTGAATATGACACTCAGTAATCATATCCCGACTCTTGGTATTATACCATGTTTCAGTTATTGCAATGACATCAAAGTTCCCAGCACATGCTACCAAACGTAATTCGTTAATTTTATTTCTGGCGCTTCGACAGTTAGTATAAAATACATTGATATGTATCTTCTTGTGAACCTTTTCAGCTTTTGTTTTACACAATTTCTGTTACTATCATTACCCTGTGTCACTCGATTACTGGTATTGTTATGATTTATGATATCAAAGCCTGAATCAATATTTTGGCCCTCATTATTTACCATTCCTAAACCCATACCTCTAACTAATCCTAGTTTAAAGCCCTAACAACATCCTCAACTGAGCTAGCGAGAAATCCTACACCTTCCATGGATAAGTGAACCCCATCCCTGGCATACATGTCATTTCGGCCATAGAAGTGGTCCCAGTTGTCAATGAATGGGACTGCATTATCCTTACAGTGTTTGTCCAGCCAGCAATTTATACCAATCGCTCTGGACAGCCATTCATTTCCAACACCCTTCTTGGCAAAATGCCACATATAACAGGGCTCCCTCCCTTCTTCCTAATGATGTCTATTGCTGCCTTATACCTACTAACTAAATCCTCACTTCTACGCTTGGATACATCATTGCCTCCAGCACTGAGGCAGATAATAGGATTGATCCCATTACCATGCATGATGTTGTCAAGCCGGCTAACAATGTCTTCCATCCCAGCCCCAGGAAAGCAAACCCTCTGTCTCCTACTCCTATCTGTCAAGCAGAAGGCCCTATCCATATATCTAACTTGGCTATCCCCAACAACAACAACAATGTTTTTACCTTCCTTGGTACAGTTCGTGGACGTTCCCAGTAGTCGACTCACATTCGTCTGGTAGCACAGAAAAGGAGTTCGAAGTTTCCACAGCAGTCTCTTTCTTCTTCGTCGTTACTACCTCTCCATTCGTCTTCTTGATCTTCAACTTCGTCCTATGCTGTCCGGCCACTGCCCAGGTTCCCTTCTTGACCTGAGGACTCACAACAGGAGGACTACTACGAATCCTCTTGTTTTCCTCCGTCAATCGCCGTATCTCAAGCTTCGCTACCCTCAATTCCTCCTTAAACTGCTGGTAAAGTTGCTCAATAGGGGGCATCTTGATTCAGTCCACAGCGAGTACACTAGACACGTCTTCACTGAGCTAAGAACAGGTCACCACTGAGCTAAGAACAGGTCACCACTGGAGTCGATGTGTTCAGTCCATCAAGATTGATGGACTGAACACATCGACTCCAGGCCGAGGGACTGATTACCTCAAACTCCTCCTTTTATTACTACTTCTTTGTATTGGACTGATGAAGCCACTGTGTGGCGAAACGTTTCATCAATAAAGATACCCAAGTGTTGCATATGTGTCTAATTTAATAACATATTACTGTCCTTGTTATTGTTAAGAATTTTTATATCAAAGCCTAGATCTATATTTCGACATTCAGTATTTTCCATTTCTAAACCCATACCTCTAACTAATCTTAGTTTAAAGTCCTAACAACACCCTCAACTGAGCTAGCAAGAAAATCCACACCTGCCCTGGATAAGTGAACCCCATCCCTGGCATACATGTCATTTCGGCCATAGAAGTGGTCCCAGTTGCAAATTAATGGTACTGCATTATCCTTACAGTGTTTGACCAGCCAGCAATTGACACCAATTGCCCTGGACAGCCATTCATCTCCAACTCCTCTCCTTGGCAAAATACCACATATGACAGGGTTCCCACCCTTCTTCCTAATTATGTATATTGCTGACCTATACCTGCTAGTCAGGTCCTCACTCCTACGTCTGCCAACATCGTTGCCTCCAGCACTGAGACAGATAATAGGATTGCTCCCATTACCTCTCATGATGTCGTCCAGACGGCTAACAATATCCTCCATCCCAGCCCCAGGAAAGCAAACCCTCTGTCTCCTACTTCTATCTTTCAAGCAGAAGGCCCTATCCATATACCTAATTTGACTATCCCCAACAAGAACAATGTTCTTACCTTCCTTGGTGTCGTTCGTGATGTTCCCTGTAGTCGACTCACATTCATCGGGTAACACGGAGAATCGGTTCGATGTTTCCACAACAGGCTTCTGGTTCTTCGTTAATTCTACCTCTCCATCCATCCTCTTGATCTTTAACTTTGTCCCATGCATTCCAGCCACTGCCCAGGTTCCTTTCTTGGCTTGAGGATTCTCAACAGGAGGATTACTACGAATCCTCTTGTTTTCCTCAGTCAGTCGCTGTATCTCAAGCTTAGCTACCCTCAGTTCTTCCTTCAGCTGCTGGTAGAGTAGCTCAAGAGAGGACATCTTGTTCAGATTCACAGAGAGCACACAAGACAAGTCTTCACTGAGTTAAGTCAGGTCCATGTGCGAGTCCCACTCAAATCCAACCCCTCTCACTCATGAATTTATCCAACCTAAATTTGAAACTACCCAAGGTCCTAGCTTCAATAACCCTACTAGGCAGACTGTTCCACTCATCAACTACCCTATTTCCAAACCAATACTTTCCTTTATCCTTTCTAAATCTAAACTTATCTAACTTGAATCCATTATTGCGGGTTCTCTCTTGGAGAGATATCCTCAAGACCTTATTTATATCCCCTTTGTTAATACCCATTTTCCACTTGTATACCTCGATCATGTCTCCCCTCATTCTACGTCTTACAAGTGAATGTAATTTAAGGGTTTTCAATCTTTCTTCGTAAGGAAGATTTCTAATGCTATGTATTAATTTAGTCATTCTACGCTGAATGTTTTCTAACGAATTTATGTCCATTCTGTAATATGGAGACCAAAACTGAGCTGCGTAATCTAGGTGAGGCCTTACTAATGATGTATAAAGCTGTAATATAACCTCTGGACTTCTGTTGCTAACACTTCTTGATATAAATCCCAGTAATCGATTTGCCTTATTACGTACGCTTAGGCATTGCTGTCTTGGTTTAAGGTTGCTGCTTACCATCACCCCCAAGTCCTTCTCGCAATCTGTATGGCTAAGTTCTACGTTATTTAACTTATAAGTGCTTGGGTTATGGACACTCCGGAGCTTCAGAACCTTGCATTTATCTACATTGAATTGCATCTGCCACTTTTCTGACCACGAATTAAGTTTGTCTAAATCTTCCTGAAGTTCTATGACATCTATGTTTGAATCAATTATCCTACCTATCTTCGTGTCGTCGGCGAATTTGCTCATATCACTAGTAATTCCCTCGTCAAGGTCATTGATATATATTATAAATAACAAGTGGAACACCACCTGTTACAAGTCCCCATTCGGATTTAACCCCATTTATGCACACTCTCTGCTTCCTATTGGTGAGCCATGACTCGATCCATGACAACACTTTTCCCCCAATGCCATGAGCTGCCACTTTCTTTAACAGTCTCTGGTGCGGTACTCTATCAAAAGCCTTACTAAAGTCTAAATAAACAATATCGAATTCTTTATCGTGATCAACAGCCTCAAAAGCTTTAGTGAAGAAGGTTAATAAATTAGATAGGCAGGAACGGCCCCTCGTGAATCCATGCTGAGTATCATTAATCAAATTATGGTTATCTAGATGGCTTCTAATAATATCAGCTATAATTGACTCTAGTAATTTGCCTACAATTGACGTCAGGCTTATTGGGCGGTAATTTGACGGTAGTGACTTGTCCCCTGCTTTAAAAATAGGAATTACATTAGCCATCTTCCACATATCAGACACTACACCTGTTTGAAGAGATAAATTAAAAATGTTAGATATTGGTTCACAGAGTTCCATTTTGCATTCCTTAAGAACCCTTGCAAAAAGCACATCAGGACCCGGCGATTTATTTTGTTTCAGTCGGTCTAGTTGTTTCCTAACCATTTCGCTAGTGACTGTGATATTACATTATCTTCTTCTGGGCCTCTGTAAAAATTAATTACTAGGATATTATTAATGTCTTCCTGTGTGAAAACCGAGAGAAAATAATTATTAAAAATAGAGCACAGATCATTCTCCTTGTCAGTAAGATGCCCAGAGTTATTTTTAAGGGGACCTATCTTATCCCTAACTTTTGTTCTATAAACCAAACTTTTGTTCTATAAACTTTTGTTATATAAATAAGGGAGCATTCTTCCTCAAGGAACTCACTGCTGCATATTCTGAGTGCGCGCAGGAAAAAGCCTATAATTACACCACGTTTAGTTTTGGTGTCGTGGTGAGAGTAGAAGTGGAGAAGATCGTGTTGGTTGGTAGGTTTCCGATAGACTTTAAAACGAAGTTCATGGTCAGCTTTGCAGAGAAGAACATCAAGGAAAGGAAGCGTGTTGTCGACTTCTTCTAGTGTGAACTGGATTGATGGCTCGACCTGGTTGAGCTTGTGCTGGAGAGCTTGAACGTTAAAGCGTGTGGGAGTAATGATGAGAATGGCGTCAACATAACGGAGCCAGGTGACAGAAGATGGAATAATAGTCGAAAATCTCTCGGCTTCCAGATGTTCCATATATAGGTATAGGTTCGCAAGGACGGTACTAAGTGGCGATCCCATGGGTAGTCCAAAAGTTTGCTGAAAAAGTTGATTTTCGAAAGAAAAACATGTAAAACCCACACATAGTTCAACAAGGTCAATGAAATCGCTGGCTGGAAGAGGAAGATCAAGCGAGTCGTTAATTTTCCTGCATAAGAGATCGATAGCTTCTGTAGTAGGTACTTTGGTGAACAGGGATGTTAAATCAAGGCTGGAGAGTTTCTTGTTCCTGACGTTGATGTCACGAATGCGATGGAGAAGGTCACCAGAGTGTTTGAGATGTGCTGGACTTCAGTCTGGAGGTCCCAAGGTGGCAATTGCAGTAATGTATAACCCTCCACAGAACAGCAGGAGGCCAAGACAAGAATATGAGGAGAACAATAGAGTGATGGTTAACACACTGGCTGAAGGGGCCAGAAGGGCTCATGCGAGCAGAGCAAACCTGCTGATTATGGTTGACTTCAATCACAAGGAAATTGACTGGGAGAACCTGGAGCCACATGTGAGCTCAGAAACGTGGAGGGCTAAGATGATGGAGGTGGTACTGGAAATCCTCACGTACCAACACATAAGGGACACTACCAGAGAGGAGAGGACGAGCCAGCAAGACTGGACCTAGTATTCACCTTGAGTAGTGCAGATATTTATGACACAAATGAAAGACATCTCAAGGCCAGTGATCATGTGGTTCTGAGCTTCGAATATATAGTAGAGTTACAAGTGGAGAAGGAAACAGGAAGGGCTGAAAGAATGGAGCCAAACTACAAGAGAAGGGACTACACAGAAGAGGTTTGTGCCAAAGGGTAACAGAAATAACGAGAAAGCCAGGATGAGCCGTTGCAAAAACTAAGTGCACTACATGATGTAAAAAGTACAGAAGATGTGGATAAATTTTCATGTAGAACTAAAACAAAAGCTATGTATCAATAATGAGGATACTTAGCTTTGTTGTTGATTCCGCCTAGCAGCAGCCGGTAGACTCCTCCGACGTGATACAGTTGTTCTACAACTCTGGAGATGATAAGAAATAAGGGTAAGTATATGATTGCCCCAAAGGAGCATATGGCAATATACATTCAGTAACTGAATACTGAACAGTGGCTTATTTACTTACTTTTTGGGGCTCAATGGCCCGCCCATTATGGGTTAATATGATCAAGACCAATAAGCCATGATCTAGCTATCCGCTGTGCAGCTGACTGAAACTAGTGACATAACTTACTGGACTTACCCGGGTATTGTATTGGATCAGTAAGTTCCCTGGCTTGTAGCAGGGATGCAACCCGTTATCCGCTGTCTTGACTGAAGAATCTGTGTTGTACGGTGCACTGTTTGTTTGACGAATGTTTGCAACACTGCACACCACACTGTCTTTCAATCTTGTCCTTTTCACAGTAATGTCATTGCAAGAAGCTGAGCACATTTCTCTTTAATCTTTCTACTGTGATTGGCGAGATTGTCCATAGGTTCAAGGACGCACTGTTATAGTTCCTTTGTTAAGGTCAATGCACGCGAAACACGCTCCTCGCACTAGTTCTTCATGCAGTCTGCCCTGCGGCACCTCTCACTGCCTTCCCTTGCCCTTCAAAAGATCTGCTGATTCCAGCAGTTTTCCCTTCCTTGCCAAACTTCAGCAGAAAGCAATACAAGATGCTTGATATCTTATTGTCTGGGCATAGAGGATAATTCATGCTAGCCTCAAACTGCAAATAGTGGGTGCAGGGTTTTCCTTACTTATCCTGCTACTTGTAAGAGATTAATTGTCTCTCATTAACCCGCCCAAGATGCACCACTGGTCACTTGCAAGGACGTGGTGTCGTGACTATGACACACGCTGGTCATCTGCTTCCAATAAAATGTTGATAAAGAAGCAAGATGACATCTGCCCTTTCTGAGAGGTTCGTCCCTCAGGGCTAAAAAGGGCTGAAGTGGGCTGAATAACCCCCCCTCCCTGGAGAAATTTCTCCACAAAAGACAAAGGACCCAGTAAAATATAAAGATTAGTCAAAGATCCAGAAACGAGTATGCACAGATAAGGAAGGAGGGCCAACGACAGTACGAAAATAATATAGCATCAAAAAACAAGTCTGACCAGAAGCTGTTGTATAGTCACATCAGGAGGAAGACAACAGTCAAGGACCAGGTAATCAGGCTGAGGAAAGAAGGTGGGGAGCTCACAAAAAACGACCAAGATGTATGTGAGGAGCTCAACTTGAGATTTAAGGTAGTATTTACATTGAAGACAGAAAGGACTCCGGGAAGTCAGAATAGGATGGGGGGAGGAACACCAATAAGGAATATATCAACAAGTGTTGGATAAAATACACACAACCGAAGTGGAAGTGAAGAAGCTGCTAAGTGACCTTGATACCTCAAAGGCGGTGAGACCGGACATCTCTCCATGGGTCCTTAGAGAGGGAGCAGAGAGATTGTGTGTGCCACTAACAACAATTCTCAACACATCCATTGAAACTGGGCAACTGCCTGAGATATGGAAGACGGCAAATGTAGTTCCCATTTTCAAGATAGGAGATAGACACAAGGCACTAAACTATAGACCAGTGTCACTGACGTGTATAGTATGCAAAGTCATAGAGAAGATTTTCAGGAGGAGAGTGGTGGATGGAACAAGCTTATAAACGACAATCAGCACGGATTCATGGAAGGCAAATCCTGAGTTACAAATGTTCTGGAGTTTTATGAGAAAGTAACAGAAGTAATTCAGGAAAGAGAGGGTGAGTAGAATGCATTTTCTTGGACTGCAAGAAGGCCCTCGACACAGTTCCTCACAAGAGATTAGTGCAAATGCTAGAGGATCAGGCACGTATAACAGGAAGGGCCCTGCAATGGGTCAGAGAATACCTGACAGGGAGGCATTGACGACTCATGGTACCTGACGAGGTGTCAGAGTGGGCGCCTGTGACGAGTGGGGTTCTACAGGGATCAGTCCAACGACCAGTGCTATTTTTGGTAAATGTGAATGACATGACAGAAGGGATAGACTCAAACGTGTCTCTGCTTGCAGATGATGTGAAGTTAATGAGGAGAATTAAATCGGATGAGGATCAGGCAAGACTACAAGAGACCTGGACAGGTTGGAAGCTTGGTCCAGCAACTGGCTTCTGGAATTTAACCTCGAAAATGCAAAGCCATGAAAATCGGGGAAGGGCAAATATGACTGCAGACAGAGTATAGGCTAGGTGGCCAAAGACAGCAAACCTCACTCAAGGAAAAGGATATTGTGGACATCAACCAAATACTTCCTAAAACGCAGGTGTGAGAGAAAATCACTACCTATGAAAGCAAAAGACTAGGCAGACGATGCAACATCCCCTCAGCGAAAAGCAGGAGCGCCACTAGCACCATAAGAGACAACACAATATGTGTCAGGGTCCCAACTGTTCAACTGCCTCCCAGCATACATAAAGGGGATTACCAATAGACCCCTAGCTGTCTTCAAGAAGGCACTGGACAGTCACCTAAAGTCAGTAACTGACCAGCCGGGCTGTGGCTCGTTCGTTAGTTTGCGTGTGTCCAGCAGTAACAGCCTCGTTGATCAAACCCTGATCCACCACGAGGCCTGGTCTCAGATCAAGCCGCGGGGGCGTTGACCCCCGAAACCCTCTCTAGGTATACTCCTTTCATGAAACATTTGTATTTTCCCATGTTTGCTTCATATCAGGCTATTATCAAACAACAACAACAACTATAAGAAAATTCGTGAGAATCCACGGTCACAGGTCAACGTGGATTTATTGCACTCTTTTTGTCATTAAAATAACATGGATTAGGAACAAATATGCTGTCTTTCTGACCCAAAGTTTTTGTACAGCCATATTAGGAGGAAAACAACAGTCAAGGCCTAGGTAGTCAGCGTGAGGAAGGAAGGAGGGGAGCTCACACAAAAAATGACCAGGAAAGTGTGTGAAGACCTCAGCATGAAATTTAGGGAGTTATTCTCAATGGAAACAGAAAAGCTTCCTGCAAACCGAGGAGGTAGGGTGCACCAACAAGTACTAGACAAACTAACCACAACAAAGAGGAGGTGAAGAAACTATGTGAACTAGATACTTTGGAGGCAGTGGGCCCAGATAACATCACTTCATGGATCCTAAGAGAGGGAGCAAACGCACTGTGTGCCTGCTAAAAAAAATAAAAATCAACAAATCTATTGAAATAGTGCAACTATCTGTGGATGACAACAAATGTAGTCTCAGTTTTTAAGAAAGTCATGGAGAAAATTATCAGGAGAAAAATGGTGAAGTACCTAGAAAGTTATGGGCTCATTCATGACAACCAACATAGATTCGGGGAAGGGAAATCCTGTATCACTAACGTACTGGTGTTCTATGACACGGTAACAAACTTAAGACAGGAGAGAGAGAGAGAGAGAGAGAGAGAGAGAGAGAGAGAGAGAGAGAGAGAGAGAGAGAGAGAGAGAGAGAGAGAGAGAGAGAGAGAGAGAGAGGGATGGACGTTAAGAAGGCTTTCGACAAAGTACCACACTAAAGAATATTACAAAACCTAGAGGAGGTGGCAGGAAGAGCATGAAAAGTACTCCAATGGATAATACCTTATAGGAAGGAAACAATGAGTGATGATATATAACGAGGTGTCGGAGTGGGCGCTTGAGTCCAGTTGGGTTCAAGGGTCAGTCCAAGGGCCGGTGATATTTCTGGTATGTGAATTACATGACGGAAGCGATAGATTCAGAGGTATCCTTATTCGCTGATGATGTGAAACTAACGAGTACAACCGGACGAGGGTACGAGGACGAGAGTGCAACCGGACGAGGATCAGGTAAGATTATACAAGGATTTGGACAGGCTTCAAGCCTGGTCCAACAAATGATTCCTGTAGTTCAACCCCACCAAGTGCAAAGTCATGAAGCTTAGGGAAAGACAAAGAAGACTGCAGACGGAGTACAACAGTGGGGGTCAAAGACTGCAAACCTTACTCAAGAAAAAAAAATCTTATGGTGAGTATAATTCCGAACATCCCCTCAGTCACACATTAACCAAATAATAGTTGCAGTATATGGGAGCCTGAGAAACCTAACAACAGCGTTTCTGATTCTCAGTAAGGAGTCATTCACGACGCGGTATAACGTGAATCTCACGCCCATATTGGAGAATACAGTACCAGTATGGACCCCACACCCGGTAAAGAATGTACTGAAATTAAAGAAAGTGCAAAAGTTTGCAATAAGTCAAATTCCGGAGCTATGTGGGGGTGGGGGTTGTGTCCTTTAAGGACAGTTGTGATATAAGTTTTTATAAACCCCACAAGTTGAATGAGACATTTGTGTAACATGTGGAAATCTGAACTGAGGAAACGTTAACCAGCCAGGGAAATCTACATTTGCCTAACTTACAAGTGTGACCTACGGACACTTGTGGATTTGTTCAATGGTGACTTCTTCCTGCTTTACTCACCTGACTGCAGTATATAAGCCACATGTCCGAGCATATGCTGTACTTTTCTTAGAACTGATGGACTGAACACATCGACTTCTGGCTGAGGGAGCAATTATCTTATTCTAATCATTCATCGTTTTCCTCTGTACTGGACTGAATTACTCAATGGCTGGCGAAGCGTTTCGTCAGTAAATATTTCCAAATGTTTGAAAGGTGTTTCTTTTTCAACTATGAGAAGAGGTTAAAACTCAAACTGATGACACTAAATTTTGGACAGGAGGGATAGGAAGATGGTGGGATGATTCCTCATAACGACGTATAAAATACTGGGAGGAATTAGCAAGGTGAAAAAGAGACAGAATGTTTCAGAGATGGGACACAGGAACAACAAGACAAGTGAAAAACTCAGAGAAGTCGTGACGAAATGGAAGAATCTGGAGTGAAGTAGTAGAGTGAGGATCTGTTTACAGCTTTAATTAAGAGGTATAATAAGACTTTTGGAGACTAGCGACCAGCGAAGTAGTAGGGCCAGTAGCTATGATTCGACTCCTGCAGTTGACTATACAAACACACACACACACACATACATTTTTTATTCCTTTCATAAACTCACTATTTCTCTTTCACATTTTTGTATGATGTATTTTTATCTGCTCACACCTCCTTAGCACGTCAAAATACTTTTCTGTTTTTCAGAAGTCAGTAAAACTATGTATTGCACTCACACAAATCTTACCTTCATAAGGGTCAGTATAGCGCATGCTAAAGTACTGGTGAGTCAAAAGCGAGTAGGTAAAGGTAGGTTCCCTGCGTAGGTCCCGGTAAGGAGTCTTCTCCATGCGGTGACATGACAGTGGCTCTTCGTTTGGGCAATGTCTTTACGTCTTTTTGGGCTCATGATGTCTTGCACTGACGTCTACCACAGGGAAGAGCACTTCCACATCGTCTTGTAGGTAGCTTGCTGCCTACGGTGGTATCTGGCGTTGGAGAGGATCATCTCAGCTTCAGAAGGTTGGCACTGCGGGTCCTCGGCAGGGGGACACATACTTGTGTGGACAAGTCAAAAGCGAATAAAATGAAGATCGCCTATACGCGCACTTGTTACCAGTACTGATCTCAGCTAACCTTTCTGCAAAAGATTTACTTTCATAATTTCTTTTTCAGAGCAAAATGCATGTTTACTAAATGTCATGACGAATATGTCATTAACATGTTTTATATTGAATTGTCCATTTTGTAATGAATCCGTAATGAGTTTTTATAATATTTTATGCAGGCTTTAAGAAAAGCATATCTCTAGTGTGTTTATGTGTGTATATATATATATATATATATAACACACACACACACATAAACACACACTGAGAGATATGCTTTTTTATATATATATATATATATATATATATATATATATATATATATATATATATATATATATATATATATATATATATATATATATATATATATATATATATATATGTCGTGCCGATTAGGTAAAACTTGCGAGTTTGGCTTAAATAGCAACGCTCACCTTGCCATATAAGACAAGTGAAAATTTGTGTATGCAATAATTTCGCCAAAATCATTCTGAACATAACGAAAAAAATATATTTCATTGTGTTTGTTTATTATTAAATTAATGTTAACGTATCTAAAATATATTTAGTTGGGTTAGGCTAAATTAAATTGCGCTTGTTGTAACAAGGTTAGGTAGGTTTTCAAAGTTTCTCTTGGTACAAAATTTAATTTTTTTACATTATCATAAATGAAAAAAATATATCTTTAAACGTATAAGAGAAAATTTTAGAAAGGACTTAATTTTAAATGAGTTCTTGGTAATTGACCAGTTTTGCCTAATCGGTACGACATATATATATATATATATATATATATATATATATATATATATATATATATATATATATATATATATATATATATATATATATATATATATATATATATATATATCGTGATTAGGTAAACTTCAGATTTTGCTTAAATAGCAACGCTCACCTTGCTATATAAGACAAGTGAAAATTTTGTATGCATATTTCGCCAAAATCATTCTGAACATAACGAAAAAATATTTCATTGTGTTTGTTTATTATTAAATTAATGTTAACGTATCTAAAATATATTTAGTTGGGTTAGGCTAAATTAAATTGCGCTTGTTGTAATAAGGTTAGGTAGGTTTTCAAAGTTTCTCTTAGTACAAAATTATAAATTCTTACATTAACATAAATTAAAAAAATATATCTTTAAACGTATTAGAGGAATTTTTAGAAAGGACTTAATTTTAGATGAGTTCTTGCTAATTGGCCAGTTTTACCTAATCGGCACGACATATATATATATATATATATATATAGTCTCGATAAATAAAATTGGTCAATTAGCAAGAACTCATTTAAAATTGAGTCCTTTATAAAATTTTCTCTTGTACGTTTAAAGATATATTTCTGTATTTATATTAATGTAAAAATTTATATTTTTGCACCAAATGAACCTTAGACAACTTACCTAGCCGTATTATAATAAGCGAAATTTAATTTAGCCTAATCCAACTAAATACATTCTTGATATGTTTACAATAATTTAATAATAAACAAACACAATTAAATATATTTTCTTCTTTAGGGTCAGAATGATTTTTCCGAGATTATTGCATACACAATTTTTCGCTTGCCTTATTCGGCAAGAAGAGCGTTGCTATTTAAACCAAAATCGGAAATTTTACATATTCGGCAAAACATTATAGATTAGTCACCAGAAACCAAAGACTCAATGACAGTAACTTCAAAAAAGATTATATACACGCCAGTTTCACCGCAGCTTAATGTAAACCTACTAATCTACCCAGACGGTTTATAACTGACCCAAATATTGTTGGCACCACCGCCCACAAAAGAGGTTGAGTCGTCATACTTAACACCAGCGTCTACAACGACCAGTCTTTACAAAACCAGACGAATACTTAAAGGCACCAGTGAAGGGAAGACAAATTTACACTTGATACCCAGTAACTCTAAACCAGCACACATGAATGGACTACCTAAGACCCATAAAAAATAATACTCCTCTTAGACCAATCACATTAGGTATAGGCAGTGCACCACACAAATTAGCCGGAGTTCTCGGCCAACATCTTTCTTGCCCCTCCCATCTTAAATTCTGGTGACCTAAACCGCATCAAAGACTTCTGCATCCGAAGCTAGAAACTACGTAGTTTGGACGTAACTTCCCTCTTTACTAGGGAGGGTTTGCCACCCAGGATAACCCAGGGTAGGGAGGGTTTGGCACCCAGGATAACCCAGGGTAGGGAGGGTTTGCCAGATAGGTACCCACCTCTCGGAGATTTCATTGACCTGATTGAACTCTGTATTAATTTCGGTTTCATTAATTTCAATAACAGGCTCCATAAACAAATGTACGGTATGGGAACAGAGTCCACCATCAGTGCCATCTTAGCCAATTTATATATGGATCACCTGGAAGCTTAACGTTTCGCCAACATCATCCCCACCAGCGTTACCTTGTTACGTTATGTGGACGACGTCCTCATAATAACTCCCAAACGTTTTGATGTGCGGAATCTTCAGGCAAGACTCAACGCAGTTGAACCGGCGATCCAGTTTACACTTGATGAAGTGTCCAGTGACAAATTATCATTTCTAGACTTCCTTATTCACAAAGTTGATTAAGGTTTCAAGTTTACAGGAAGTCAATAAACAAAAACGGTCTGACATACTTCTATTCCAGTTAAGATACTTAGACCAAAAGAGGCATCATCACCAATGGATTTTCCAGTCCACAGTTTCTTGACTAGGAATGTACATTCACACACCAAACTTTCACTGATCTACATTTCTCTTCCTTTTTCATCAATTCTCCACGCACTAACAATACTCTTAACAAAGTTATAATCCTTCCCTACAGCCATCGCAGCAAGTATTTCCATAAAAGATCTGACGAGGACGAAATTGAAAAAAGCATTGATCCAATCAACCCAGGGGTTTATACTATCCACTGAAGATGTTTTGACTGAATATACGTAGGTGGAACAGCAAGAAACCTTCAAACACGTCTCAGTGAACACACAAATGCATGTATTAACAACAACTTGAACAACACCTACGTACAACACCGAACTTTAACGACCCCCTCTAAGTGATCAAAATAATTTTCGTAGGCGTTAGTGCTTTGAATCATCATTAATCGCTATTTCTAACACTATACACAAAGACAGCTTCATCATCTCTCAAGTATTAGCAAGAATTCTCCTCAAAACAATACACTCGGCCGTCACATAGCTGCTACCACTACTACCTCAAATACTACTACTACCACCCCTACATTTATGTAATTCTTTGCACCTCACTATACCTATATATATCCTCTGTGTCACTTTATTATTTGTAACGACTTGACAAAGCTCCTGGAGAGCGAAACGTTGCCACAATAAAATGTCACATTTTTTTGCACTTTTGTCCTTTTAGGTAACATCAAAATAACTTGTCAGAAGTGGGATTCGAACCCACGCCCGGAAGACCGGACTGCGACCTGAACGCAGCGCCTTGGACCGCTCGGCCATCCTGACACTACGTCCAAATGAAGATCTGAATAGATGATTAAATTTAGCGCCTCGATGGTAAGATTAGCATTGGTGTTGATTTTTTCCAATGCTTCCTTATATTCTATATTATTATTTTAATTATTCAAGTTTAAAGCTGAGGACAGTTTATTAATAAATGTGTTTGTGTATTATAAGGCAACTGATGTTTTTGTGTCGCTTCTAAT
>WNWK01025174.1:0-28839 GCA_009830355.1 Cherax destructor
TAAGAGAACTGTGGCAGTTAGATTTTTTAGATAAAATCTAGGGAATATAATAGTAAACAATGAGGGTTAACACTTTAGGGAATATAATAGTAAATAAAAAGAGTAAAACACTTTAGCACCAAAAATAGCACCTTAATTACAAGTTAACACTTTAGGGAATATAATAGAAAAAAAAAAGAGTAAAACACTTTAGCACCAGAATTAGCACCTTAAGTAAAAGGAATTATTGGATGAAAGGCAGTACTAGGTATTGATTTGCTGGGAACTATTTCAAGAGAATATATAAATGGGGATTAAATTAAATGGACAGATAGTAAATATGATATAAAATTAACTTAGAAGCAAGATTTGATTTATATTATAAAGTTGAAGCAAGTAATAGCACTAAAAGTAAAGTACATAGTGTATGAGGTAGTTGGTACTAGCTAGTATATAGTACAAAAAAATTTCACAAAGTAGTAGTAACATACACTAATACACCACACGTATATTATGTGTTGAGGACAATAGGCTAATCAGTAATGGTAATGTCAGCTTGTCTAAGGAAGTTGGTGAGATCACGTTCGTTTGATATAGAAAATTGCTGACCTGTTGATACTTTTCGAACTAGTATTTTCCCATCACGAGCGAAGCACTGATGGATTTTGTTCTCCAGTTTAAGTTTTCTCAGCCTAAACAGAAGGTTTTGACGTTTCCTGGTTAGGCACTCGTTGATATATACTCCACATTTCATTGTAATTGCTGATTTAGTTAGATTCTTTTTTGTATCATATGAATGAAGTCTGATCATTATACTAGGTTTACCTTGTTTTCCTAGCAATCGTGTTTCCTTGATTTCATTCCTTTGCACATTAACTTGTAGGTGGTCTTGTAATATGCTGATAGCAGTTTCCTTGCACTGGGATTGAGTTATGTCTCTGGGAATGTGGTTGCTGTTTATTATAACTGCATCAGACAAGTTATCTTGTTCGGTTTTGTCATCTTGAAAATCAAGATATTCATCAAGTCGAGTGTGCATGTTGTTATTCCAGTCCTTGATTGCTGCTTCCACCTTCATATTCAGAGTTGTTATTTGATCGGTGTGACTGGTTATTACTGTTTGTAGAGTATTTTGTGTGTCAGTACTTCCCGATGTAATCTTCTCTTCAAGGTTTTGGATCTTGATCTCAAGGTTAGTTAGCTTGGATTCATATTTCACTAGTTTTGCTTTGATGTCTTTGTTTTCAGCTTCAAGGGCAAAGATGTATTCCCTAATAGTATCAGGAGTAGTCATACCTTGATGCCCAGGAAGGAATCTACGAAGCTGGTGGGGTTGGTGGGAGAGTCAGCCATGGTGGGTGATGTTATTGTTGTCGTCGGGGTCCGGGCGGGGGTGTGGGGGTTGTTGATGCACCGGCTTTCTGTTGTGTAGACATGTTGTGTTTCAAAGTCCTTAGCGTTGGTTTCTTGGTACTGTTGTTGTTTCCTCTGCGATTTCCGCTCATAGTATCACAAGTGAAGCTATGGAGGAGGCTTTATTTCCTTTAGATTGGGCTAGGCGTTCGTCTGGCAGCGCGGGCGATGTTTGGGTTTGCAGGGCTGTCTTCCTTAGATCTTCAATTTTGTTAAGGTTTGGGTAGCATTTCTAGTATTCTTGGGTCATTATGTGATCTAGGTGGGTTTGTGCAGTTGTACCTTCAATTAGGCCATCACAAGCTTTGATGAGCGCTGAGTTTTTTGGAGAATAAGGGCTGCTAGGATGCTGCCGCTGCCGCTGCCGATCACAACATGAAATATGTCAATGACTTCCAAGATATTCCAGGAAACGCTTACATAGCTGATTACTTGAAAAAACAAAAAAAATTGAGAAAATCGCACTTTTTTCAGTCTTTGCATAGGGTAAGAGTGATCTTCTATAGTTACCCTTCAGGCGGGTAACATTTTCTGTAATGGTCGCGGTCACTTTATTATTATTACCATCCACATACCTTGTTCACTGAGTTTAATCATTTATTAAGCTGGCATGAGAGACACAGAATGTATTAATAATAATAATAATAATAATAATAATAATAAAAATAATAATAATAATAATAATAGCTCTGGAGTGCTTTAGATGTCAGCTACTAAACCTATATGAAATACGTATGACATTTACAGTGCCCCAGAGTGATTATTAATTATATTTTATTATTATTATCACCATTGACATACCTTGTTCACTGAGTATAATAATTTCTTAAGCTGCCACGAGAGACAGAAAATGTCAACACACAGACGAACAGACCAGCTGATCCCTTGTACTTCTTCCATTTTCCTCTTGTTTTTCCTCTTCCAAGTGCTGCTGTACATCTATTGTGCACCCCATAGTACAAGATAGAGTTATAAGTGCAGCAGCAGTTGGAAGAGGAAAAACAAGAGGAAAATGGAAGAAGTACAAAAGAAGTTCACAGTAAAGAGATCAGCTGGTGTGTTCGTCTGTGTGTTTACATTCTGTCTCTCTCGTGGCAGCTTAATTAAGAAATGATTAAACTCAGTGAACAAGGTATGTTGATGGTGATAATAATAATAATTAATAAAGATAAAGATTTATTTCTTATAATAATAACAATCGCTCTGGAGTGCTTTAAATGTCAGCTACGAAACCTATACAAGTGCTGCTGCACTTCTGTCTTGTACTATGGGGTACACAATAAGTTAAAAGCTAGTGTACTGAGTGGCTGTAAGAATGAGATTGAGATGCGTGACCCAAGTTCTCATACGGCATACAATTTTTGTTTTTACTTGTCAGAGAGCCCATCATAACTCCGAGTTGTCGGTAAACGAGTACGTCGGTAAGTGAGAAGAGGCTGTATACAGTAGACCTTTATATTACACGGTAGTTACGTTCCTGAAAATGCAGTGTTAGATAAACTGAAGAACTTATGGGAAAAATAGGGTTATGTTCCTTAGAGACCCAAAAAATCCAAAACGACTTTTTTTTAGATCTCCAGATCTAATAATAATAATATTTTTATTTCATTGCAAGTTTACATCGAGATTTTGTAATTACAATCATGAATTGAAGTGCAAAGAGAGCCACTATCATGCCATGGCATTATGGGCAGACTAAATCTAATGGCTTATAGAGAAAATGATTCAGTTTTTTTTAGTTAAACATTAGCTTATGTTTATAGCAGATAATAAGTTTACTCAAATTACAATCTGAGGATATTACATTTTGACAAGGTGTTATGTTATTTTCCCCTATTTATCATCAAGGTTCTACATGTACTAGCATAGGGTATCTACTCAAAAGGTCTTAGGGTAAAAGGAGGACATTATTAGGCTAAAAGATACTTACTCAGGTTTAGCTGCTGCATCTGAAAACTTATTGGTCCTTTCACATTCCTCTTAAAGGTTATTTAAACCAACATTATAAAAATAGAGCTATATTAAGAAGTATATACATATAATATACAGGTCTCGACTCCTAAACATATAATCAGCCTTTCCCAAAGCACATGGCTCAGCTGCCACCTTCAACTCTCTTTTTCTCAACATTTCTTAACCCTCCAGTGTCTTGATACACTGAAGATCACTGAATGTCATAGTAACATCGATCTACAACCCTCCCCATTACCTTTTGGGCACTCATTCAGCCCTGAAGCCGAGTTAAAATCAGCACCTACAACACCAGCTCACTCCAGCCGCCATTGTTCTCAGCCAGAGGATTGTGGGAAAACAACAGTCTCTCTAAGCTCCTCCCCCTCAAACAAGAACACATCACTTTGCATATCCTCTCAACATATCTTATGTTATTACAATGAGACATGCAACTTATAATTAATTAGTTAATAATATGTGTGCATTATTTATATAACCTATTATATTGAGAAAATCAGTTTAATCAGCTCTTAAGTTTTTAAGGCTGGCCAAGCCTTTTAAACTCCCCTAAGCAGTACTTCTGATTAATTCAATATAATTAGGCATTCATGTTATTTAATTACAACAATACATGCTGGGTTCCAATAGCCCCCATAACAAGTCCATAATACCCCATAACACCCCCACCTCCAGACGGAGTCTTATAAAGACGGAGTCTTATAAAGACGGAGTCTTATAAGACGGAGTCTCACAAAAGCTAGCAGTGTCCCGCAGGATACGGCTAGGGAAAATAAGGTCTTAGCCTAAAGGTGGTAGTAACACTACTAGAGGTTTTACATATACCACAGCACCATAATTACTCTTCACTGTACAGTTATACAACAAGGTGACATACAACATGGCAATCTACAAATCTCATGGCTCCACTGAACCTTCCAAGAATAAACATGCAATTTCGCCCTTACTACCCCATAACACAAGGTGAAGTGTCTTGTAGGATGGTTACATCAATAGTAAATATTGAAATTATATTATGGGAAAATAACACTGGGCATTGTTGAAAGTAGTTTACATTATGATTATTTAGTTTAGGGTGAGTAGGTGGTTTTTGAGAAATGTCTTAAATTGATGTTCAGACCAGGTTATTATAGTATTTACTGGTAATGAATTTCAGATTTTGGGGCCCTTTATGTGCATAGAATTTTTACACAGGGTGATATGGACACGGGGTATATCAAAAAGTGATCTGTGTCTTGTGTTATGGTCATAGGTCGTGTTAAAGTTGTTGAGGAGAATTTTGAGCGGAGGGCTTATATTTGAGTGCAGAGTTCTATGTATGTAGTAGGCACAAGAATAAGTGTGAATGTTCTTTACGGTGAGTAGTTTTAGACTTTTGAATATTGGTGGAGTATGCTGTCTAGAGTGGGAATTTGTTATCATTCTGACTGCAGCCTTTTGCAGGGTTATGAGCGGTCTAAGGTGATTTAATGTTGTTGATCCCCATGCACAAATTTCATAGGTGAGATAAGGGTAGATGAGTGAATGATACAGCGCAAGGAGAGCTGATTGAGGCACATAGTAGTGTATCTTTGATAGTATGCCTACTGTCTTTGAGATTTTCTTGGAAATTTGTTGTATGTGTGTTTGGAATTTGAGGCTACTGTCAAGGTGGATTCCTAGGAATTTTCCATCACAAGTGATGGGTGATCCATTTAGTGTTATGTTAAGTGGAACATTTGTAGCTCTGTTTCCAAACTGAATGAAATAGGTCTTGTCAGTATTGAGAGTAATCTTATTAGTTGTCATCCAGGTAGATATTTTCTGTAATTCAGCATTAATAGTGTTGGCCAGTATGACTGGGTTTGGGTGAAAGAAGACATATGTAGTGTCATCTGCAAATATTATGGGTTTGAGTAGTTGTGATACATTCGGTAGGTCATTGATGTAAATGAGGAATAGGAGGGGTCCTAGGACACTTCCTTGTGGGACAACGACTGTAATTTGTTGTGTGGAAGAGTTAGTTCCATTTGTGTACACGTATTGTCTTCTGTTACTAAGGTATGGCTTTAGGTAGTTGAGTGAGTGCCCTCTTATACCATGGTGTACTAATTTTGTGAGCAGTAAATCATGGTCGACTGTATCAAAAGCTTTATGTAAATCAATGAAGATTCCCAGTGGGACTTCTTTCTTCTCAAGAGTGGTGTATATTAGCTTTAGCATGTGTATAATAGCATCATTTGTGCTTTTGTTAGTCCTGAATCCAAACTGACAGGGGTTGAGTACGTTGTGTAAGACGAGATAGGAATAGATCTGCCTATGAATTAATTTTCATAGATTTTAGAGAGCAGAGGTAAGTTAGATATTGGTCTAGAATTATTCAAGTTTGCTTGATCACCTCCTTTGTGGATCGGGGTGATCCTCGCTATTTTGAGAATTGATGGGAAGGTGGAGGATTCAATGGATTTGAAGAAGAGTGTTGCAATAATTGGTGACAGTACAAAAATAAAAGTGAATATGTAATTGTTGGTCATTGTCGTGATGTATTATGTTGTTTTTACTCCTTACGACTACAAATACAATGGAAATAATAGTATTTCTTACTTTAAATTGTGGGTGCTGGTGTTTGTCGATGATTGTGAAGAGAGTGGAGAGTTATGCTGTGGTCCTACTGGGCTGAGGTGGATGGTAGAGGTTCTGGTACTGAGTTGATGGTTGTACTGGAGTGTGCATAAATTCTGTAATGGATTTCTGACGGTAAAGCATCAGCTGCTCTAGACACCGTTTCAGAGCACTGCTTCTAGATTTGTCAGGGTCCTCTTCAGTGAAAAAAAAGTCGAACTTTAAGTCAATAAAGTCAGTAAGTCAAGTCAGTCAGTAAGTCAGTCAAGTAAGTCAGTCAAGTCAGTCAGTAAGTCAGTCAAGTAAGTAAGTCAGCCAAGTCAGTCAGTAAGTCAGCCAAGTCAGTCAGTAAGTCAGTCAGTCAATCAAGTCAGTCAGTTATTCATCACACAAACTCGTATATTTACCTCATTCTTTTTAATTGTACAAACTGACACTTCATTAAGGCCATAAGCTCTCGCTGTATCCACCACATGTGAGCCACTCTTAAGTTTGTCTAATACAGTGGTCCCCCAAGTAACGAACACCCCGGAAATCGTACAATTATGTAAGTATAATATTGTAAGTGCTTGTGGAAGTGTATTTTTGGGGGCCTGAAATAGACTAACCTACGTGACATTATTCCTTAAGGGAGTAAATTCGTTCGGTAATGGCACTTGAGCAGGCTTCTGGGATGAAGTTTTTTCGTTACTCGGGGGACCACTGTATTTCAATTTTCTTTGTAACGCCAAGACTTAAATGCTATACTCAATACTTAACTTCACCAAATAATATAGTTTAATTATTTATTATTGATATAAACAACCTGCAAAATACTTTCAACTTGTCCCAATGTTATATCCCCAGATTGTTAATTTGAGTAAACTTGCTGTCTGCTATAATTAAAAACAGATGTACAACTCAAACAAACTATATGATCAATTTCTCTAGTAGTATTAAGTATAGTCTGTAAGCCATTAAATTTAGTCTGCCCATAATGCCATGGCATGATAATGGCTCTCTTTGCACTGCAACTCATTATTGTAATTATATAATCTCAATGTAAACTTGAAAGGAAATAAAAATTTGAATTTGAATTTGAACCCTTTTCTTGCCACTTTCAGCAACACTTGTGTGCCTACTGGGTGCCATGATTGCTTGGCAGATACAAGATATGGCAGTTAAAATATCAAAACACAATCCACAAACACAGCTAGCTTCTAGACACGTATGAACGGAAGGCTGGGATGGGGGTGGCGGGGATGGCAGGGAATGGTGATATGTCTCCCCTGTGGAGACAGTGGTCTCACCCACAGCAAGGTGGCGACCTGAGCTTGGGAAATATTCCGCTGGCGACACTCCAAATTACCCCATCCCCTGCAAACCGAACCGTGTTAAGTTAGTTTTACAAAGTGTTGTATAAAATTATGCTGCCATTTTTCAATAGTGTAATAACCAAAATGTGCCAAATAAATCCGTGTAATATAAGGGATTACTGTACCTTATTAATGAAACTAGGATACCAGACATATTAAGCAAATTTCCTAAATTTGCTTGCAACAGATTAGTCAACTATAGATCTAAATCCAGATGTACTCCTGTTAATCCTTTTGGGGCCTAGTTCTTAGCTGTTTTGTGTATCCACATGCTCTTGTGCTATCATTCACAAGATGAATATGGGGTGAACAACATTCTAGCCACTTCAGTGGTTCATTTAGTAGGTCATGAATGTAAATGAGAAACTAAAAATGGTCATAGGATGCTGTTTTGTGGCAATCTTACACTGATGGGTTGAGTAGATGGAGGATCAAGCCTCCACCATGACTTGCACTGAATGACCCAAATGGGTTTAGCGCTTAACCAGGCTTTGCTGGTTTATCAGTTTTGCCAGTCCAGCAGAGGTCACATAACAGCAGAGGTCATATAACAGCAGAGGTCACATAACAGCAGAGGTCACATAACAGCAGAGGTCACATAGTAATTCAACAATATATATCTGACTCACCATGGTTTGCTGAAAACTTTAATTACACATTAGCATTTATTTATTGCTGTACTTATAAAGAATGTTGCAATACTAACACTCCCCAAGTGGTAAATTTTGAAATTTTGCTGGAACTGTAGAGCTAATGATAAAGGTCTGTTTCATAATGGATTTATGATGTTACAGGGAGGACATCTGGGGTACTCACCTTTGTCCCCTCGTCTGTTTTCTGGTTCACCTCATCTTTCATAGATCCATCTGCTGACATGTCCATTCCTAAATATCTGGATACATCTACTTCCCTGATGCTCCATCCCTCCCTCCACACACAAAAATGTTTTTTAAATAATAGCTAGTTCTACAACCTGTCTTTTGTATTTTCACTATTGTTGGTAGTATGTCATTTGGATCCGACTTTGTAAATAGAAAAAGTTCTGCATCTCTTATTATGAGCTCATTGTGTATCACTTGAAGGATTGTATTTTTGTTATGACAGTCTGTGCATAACATCTACAACTGATCTGTATAAACGTCCATGTAATAATAATAATAATAATATATAACCTGTAATTATTCATCATTGTTATAATCATTAAATATCTTAGAGAATATAGTGTTTATTTTGGCACTTTGTTTACATGAGTCAAATAATACTATATTTTGAAAATAAGTTTACTTACAGGTGCACGGTTTGCACGATATGACATACACCGATGGACATCCTACCACAAACAAAATGGTCTGGGGGCACTGTTTTCTGACAGAATGGAAGATTCTTTTGGAAATATGATTGAAATTTGTTATAACAAAAAACGTGGAAGTCATACCAATCTCTGTAACAGTGCAGTTAGAATTGTTTATAAATTCAAGACCGATTCTATGTTTAATGCTGTTAAATGTCAAGAGAAAAGTGTAAATGGTCTTTACAAAATTAAAGCAGATGTTGCATTTCATATTGTTCAGTATATGGAAAAATTGCCTGATCATGTTGAAGAAAAAATCAAGCAAGATCAGGAACTACAGAATGTAAAACTTAAAAAAATAGAGGAAATATTAATGAAAGAAAAGGATGCAGAATTGGCAGAAAAGGAAGCACAACTCTCTTGTCTAACTGCTAGCAGTTTTGGGAGGCAGAGAAAGCCAAATAGCAAGTACCTTGATCTTTACAAGGTTGAGCTACCAACAACAAACAATTCTTTATCTGAAGAAGAAAAATGTAATAATAGCTATGAAGAGGATGACGAAAATGATGAAGAATTTTATAAAAAATCTTTTGAATCTCCTGGACTGAGTAACATGAAAGGATTCACAAAAGGACTCAGAGGCAGAGCCTCAAGAGGAAGAGGAAGAGGATCCAGACATGGGAATAAAATTTGGATGGCTGGCTATGGTTTAGAGAAAACAAAGCCTAAAAGTTCCACTTTGTTCAGAATGTGTGGTGATGAGGAAGTTGAAATGGAAGAACTTCATAATGAAGCTGAGTCCATTGAGTTTAGTCAAGCTTCTGTAAAGAGAGAAGTTGACAATTATGAGATCAATCTTGAAGAACTTCCTCAACTGATAAGTAAGTAATTATTTTTAATATCATTTCACATTAATGTAATTTCTTGTTTGTACATTAACTAAATTTATAGTAACTATTTAAAACTTTTATTATTCTGTTTACTAATTGTAGCATAATCATTCATCTCTAACTTTATTAAGTATTTTTTGGATATGTTGCTATATGTGTCAATTTTCTTTATATTTTTATTATTTTTACTAATAAATAATAAAAATATAAAGAAAATCAAAACAAATAACAATTAAGTGAATATATTACTAAGTAATATATTCATGCATTGCTGTTTGCATATTTACCATTTAGTCCTTGTTCACCCAAGCATAAAATGTTATTTTTTAATATGAAGAGACTTAGTGCTGTGCCCATACATGATTATGACTTCTGCCGTGAGATTGTAGTTCAGTATTAGACTTTTTTTTAACCCTTTCAGGGTCCAAGGCCATTTTTGGAAGGGGTGCGCCAGTGTCCAAGAATTTAAAAAAAACAAATTCTTATTTTTTCTTATGAAATGGTAGAGAATCTTTTTCTGAAGGTAATAAAACAAAAAGTATGAAATTTGATTGAAAATTGACGAAATTATGCTCTAGCAAATTTTGATGTGTCAGCAATATTTACACATCGGTGATTTTGCCGACTTTGACTCCCATTTTAGGCCAATTACATTAATCCAGTCAACCAAATTCTTAGTTATTTCACTAGTATTACTTCTATTCTATCGATTGAGCACAAGAAATTGCCCATTCAACTGTTTCAACTACAAAATAAAGTGATTGGAAATTGGTAATTTAGCCAATTTAACTCAAAGTTCAAAATATTCCAATTTCAAAATAGAGTGCATTCCTGGCACTAAACTAACATTTCCTCTGTTCATTAGTTACATTTTCAGTCTTTACAAATGAATTCCATTTTGATTTTTTATTCACATAATTTATTCACAAAAAATTAACATTTCCGCTACTTTGAGCTCAGTTTCAAGCCATTTCCAGTACTAAAACCAATCAAAATCATCTCTATATCTGTAATATATCTTCCATTCTATCAAGTGAGACCAAGAAATCGCAAATACAACTATAAAAAGTATACGAAAAAACACTACAAAGTCGCTGTTTTAATCGAAAATTACGGTTTCAGTTTTTTCTCTCTCATTATGCACTGTGTGCTGCAGGATTTGTTTTATGTGGTGCACACTTACCACATAGATGTATTCTCTCATATCTAGGCCCAAATTTACCGCTCAAAGCTTATCTGAGTGAGCTGAGCTCATGACGTAGAACTACGGTTTGGACCCAGAACTAAAAGCCGTAGAACTATGGCACGGACCCTGAAAGGGTTAAGAGTTTTCCTTAGCTTTGTGTGATTAACTTGGGATATATAAACTGTCATATCTGTGCACCTCTGCACAGATGGTGAAAGTGTTTTTTTTTTTTTTTGGAGGGGGGTCACCCTGCCTCAGTGGAACATGGCCAGCTTGTTAAGAAATAGTAATAATAATTTGTTTATAAGAGAAGTTAATAGTAGTATTAGGAAGAGATATGAACCTATGAGAGCCCTAATAATATAATAATAATAAAATTATATGTATATTTTATTTATCTAGTTGAGAGATTCAGAAGAGAATGTGCAGAGGTTAGTAGAGGAATTTAAAGAATATATAAAAAAAAAAGAGACGGAAGTTGGAAGTGAGTAGAAGAATGAGCAAAGTGATATGAATAAGTAGTAATGTAGGGAATGAAAGGTAGAAGACAGGATTTAAGGAAGGAGTGTAAATGTAGTGAATTTATTTAAATATTCCAGAGTGAAGGGTAATTTAAAAAATTTGCAAGGGTGTGGAAGAGTCTGTTGATGCAGAAATGTGTCTAAAGTGTAGTGGCGGTGTCTATGTACATGAGTGTGAAGTGTGAATATTATGAAGGGAACAAGAAATGATACGGATAGAAGAAATTGTGGTGATATGAAAGAATAATGAGAACGAGAATGAGCAAATTGTGGTGACATGAAATTATATGAGGCAATGAGAAGAAAACAGATGAATTCGCCAAATGTCACTTTTGAGAAAATCACCCACAGACTTTTGTAACATGTTTGTTGCAATATGATGTAATACAATACAATTTTTATTTCTTTATGCAGTACACATAATCTAGTTTACATGTAATAAAACACTGGTAGGCACAAAAGAAAACCACTAATTATGCAGTGCATTTCAGGCAAACTAATCCTAATGCTTTTATGTTACTTAAGATCTAGTAACTAACCATACAATTTTGATCAAGTTGGTCTCATTTTAAAGCAAATTTCATGAGCTTTATGTTGGTTTTCTCAGGAGCCAAGTCGCTTTTTTGGGGGCATGACCATATGGCTTTATTCTCAATGAGAAAAAGCAGGGTAAAAGTGGTGAACTTGTAGATCTTAGTGATATTTAATGATACTTGAAAGAATGGTGAACATTTTGGCATAGAAAATGCAATTTTTGCTTACTGGTGAATTCATGGTTTTCTTCTCAGTGCCTCATATTTTATAGAATAGTAGAAGAATTGTTGAGGTTAAGTATAATTGCAAAAGATTAGAGTAGATGTAAAAAAGGTAGATATGAAAGTTATGTGATAAGTTTTGCAAATATAAGGGGGATTACCAATAGACCCCTGGCTGTCTTCAAGAAGGCGCTGGAGAAGCACCTAAAATTAGTTCTTATTTAATGCTATACTGTATCCATAAGAGGAATGACAATACTATTATACAGACAAATCTATCATTTTTTAAGTCAACATAGATACAGTGAAACCTCGGTTTTTGTGATTAATTCATTCCAGAAAGTCTGACGAAAACCGAATTGTACGAAAACAAGCAATATTTTCCATAAGGAATAATGTAAATCCAATTAATCCGTTCCAGACACCCAAAAATGTTAACAAAAAATACATTTTATAGAGAATAACTTTAGTTTTACATACAGAAAACAATGAGAAATAAATATATAAATATCTAATGAAATGGATAAATGAACATTTAACATCACTTTTACCTTTATTAAAGACTCTTGTTGGCGTATGGAAGACGGCGAGGAGGGGAGAGGGAGGAGAGGAGAGGTTATTGTTTGGAAGGGGCAATCGGCCACACGTATGCCACTTTTGTACTTTGCTATGAGTTCTTTCTTGAATTCTATAGTGTTTCTTACCTTCTTTATCAAAAGGCTGGCACTTGGAACTTTCTTTGGCCCCATGGTGGCTTATTTAGCAGTCGCACTCAATAAACAAGCACAAAAAACAATGGATTATTACGAAATATTTTGGATGAACGCGTGGGGCAATGCTCACTCATTGAGAAACAAAGCCAGACTAAATCAGAACGTGTGGGAAGCTTTGTTTGGGCGTGGGCAGGCACACGCATTTGGTATGGCAGACCATTGTCAACTCTATGAAAACCGAGCAGATGTATGAAAATTGGGACAAAATTTCGATGAAAAAAGTCATCGAAAACTGAATTCTACGAAAACCAGGGCATACAGAAACTGAGGTTCCACTGTATTGTCAACTGTATTGTATCATCCCAAATATAAGTGAGTTCTTTTGATGCAGATTTTATCTTGGTGACCTCTCCAAAATTCAGAAAACTACTAGCAAATTATGACTTAGGTGCTTAATGATACAGAACAGCACTCAAGTACCTTTCCACTTTTTATATCTTAAAATCTGGTGATATATGTATTTTGTAATTAAGCTCATTACTTCCTTTCTCTTTTCAGATTATTCGGTGGATATTCCTTCTCCAATTTTAATTTCAGAAACTGTTATGACAGTTACAGAAATATATGATCTCATTGGTAAGATTATAAGTAAAGTACTTATTTTATTAACCTTGATTTTTTTTTTCACTGAACTTTGATTGATAATTTTTTCAGTAAATTGTATATACTGCATGAACTGATATAAAAATGCCTTAATCAAATAGCTCTTGTAATGGTTAAATTTTTCAATGAATCTAGTGTACCCTAGAACTTATTGAACTTGTCTGATCTCTTAAGTCAGATAAACTACAATCTCAGACCACCCTTTGTCCTGAACAGTTTGAGGTAACTGTGTGACTATCTTTCTTGCCTTGATGCTGACAGGTAGGGATCAGTGCATCTTATACTGTGGTAGTCTTTAACCCTGTCCATCAACATTTAATTGGATTATTGCACTAGAGGTTGTCACATATTTTAGGATTTTTTCTGCATATTTTATGCAGACACTACACTGGCATACACATGCATATATATACATACACACATCTAGGTTTTTCTTCTTTTTCTTAATAGCTCTTGTTCTTTTTATTTTCTCTATTGTCCATGGGGAAGTGGAAAAGAATCTTTCCTCCGTAAGCCATGCGTGTCGTATGAGGCGACTAAGATGCCGGGAGCAATGGGCTAGTAACCCCTTCTCCTGTACAAATCTACTAAAAACGAGAAGAAGAAAAACTTTATAAAATTGGGTTGTCTGAATGTGCGTGGATGTAGTGCGGATGATAAGAAAGAGATGATTGCCGATGTTATGAATGAAAAGAAGTTGGATGTCCTGGCCCTAAGCGAAACAAAGCTGAAGGGGGTAGGCGAGTTTCAGTGGGGAGAAATAAATGGGATTAAGTCAGGAGTATCTGAGAGAGTTAGAGCTAAGGAAGGGTAGCAATAATGTTGAAGGATCAGTTATGGAAGGAAAAGAGGGAATATAAATGTGTAAATTCAAGGATTATGTGGATTAAAATAAGGGTCGGATGCGAAAAGTGGGTCATAATAAGCGTGTATGCACCTGGAGAAGAGAGGAGTGTAGAGGAGGAGAGAGATTTTGGGAGATGTTAGCGAATGTATAGGAACTTTTGAACCAAATGAGAGAGTAATTGTGGTAGGGGACCTAAATGCTAAAGTGGGAGAAACATGCAGAGAGGGTGTAGTAGGTAAGTTTGGGGTGCCAGGTGTAAATGATAATGGGAGCCCTTTGATTGAACTTTGTATAGAAAGGGGTTTAGTTATAGGTAATACATATTTTAAGAAAAAGAGGATAAATAAGTATACAAGATATGATGTAGGGCGTAATGACAGTAGTTTGTTGGACTATGTATTGGTAGATAAAAGACTGTTGAGTAGACTTCAGGATGTACATGTTTATAGAGGGGCTACAGATATATCAGATCACTTTTTAGTTATAGCTACAGTGGGAGTAAAAGGTAGATGGGATACAAGGAAAATAGAATCAGTAAGTAAAAGAGAGGTGAAGGTTTATAAACTAAAAGAGGAGGCAGTTAGGGTAAGATATAAACAACTATTGGAGGATAGATGGGCTAGTGAGAGTGTAGGCAATGGGGTCGAAAATGTATGGGGTAGATTTAAAAATGTAGTGTTAGAGTGTTCAGCAGAAGTTTGTGGTTACAGGCGAGTGGGTGCAGGAGGGAAGAGGAGCGATTGGTGGAATGATGATGTAAAGAGAGTAGTAAGGGAGAAAAAGTTAGCATATGAGAGGTTTTTACAAAGTAGAAGTGATGCAAGGAGGGAAGAGTATATGGAGAGAAAAAGAGAGGTTAAAGAGTGGTGAAGCAATGTAAAAGAGAGCAGATGAGAGAGTGGGTGAGATGTTATCAGCAAATTTTGTTGAAAATAAGAAAAGTTTTGGAATGAGATTAATAAGTTGAGGAAGCCTAGAGAACAAATGGATTTGACAGTTAAAAATAGGAGAGGAGAGTTATTAAATGGAGAGTTAGAGGTATCGGGAAGATGGAGAGAATATTTTGAGGATTTGTTAAATGTTGATGAAGACAGGAAGCTGTGATTTCGTGTGTAGGGCAAGGAGGAATAACATCTTGTAGGAGTGTGGAAGAGCCAGTTGTGGGTGTAGGGAAGTTCGTGAGGCAGTGGGTAGAATGAAAGGGGTAAGGCAGCTGGGATTGATGGGATAAAGATAGAAATGTTGAAAGCAGGTGGGGATATAATTTTGGAGTGGTTGGTGCTATTATTTAATAAATGTATGGAAGAGGGTAAGGTACCTAGGGATTGGCAGAGAGTGTGTATTGTTCCTTTGTATAAAGGCAAAGGGGACAAAAGAGAGTGCAAAAATTATAGGGGAATAAGTCTGTTGAGTGTACCTGGTAAAGTGTATGGTAGAGTTATTATTGAAAGAATTAAGAGTAAAACAGAAAGCAGGATAGCAGATGAACAAGGGGCTTTAGGAAAGGTAGGGGTGTGTAGACCAAGTGTTTACAGTGAAACATATAGGTGAACAGTATTTGGATAAGGGTAAAGATGTTTTTGTGGCATTTATGGATTTGGAAAAGGCGTATGATAGGGTAGATAGGGGGGCAATGTGGCAGATGTTGCAGGTGTATGGAATAGGAGGAAGGTTACTGAAAGCAGTGAAGAGTTTTTATGAGGATAGTGAGGCTCAGGTTAGAGTGTGTAGGAGGGGAAAGGGGGCTATTTCCCAGTAAAAGTGGGCCTTAGACAAGGATGTGTGATGTCACCGTGGTTGTTCAATATATTTATAGATGGGGTTGTAAGAGAAGTGAATGCGAGGGTCTTGGCAAGAGGTGTTGGGCTAAAAGATAAAGAAGCAAATACAAAGTGGGAGTTGTCACAGTTGCTTTGCTGATGACACTGTGCTTTGGGAGATTCTGAAGAGAAGCTGCAGAGGTTGGTGGATGAATTTGGTAGGGTGTGTAAAAGAAGAAAATTGAAAGTGAATATAGGAAAGAGTAAGGTGATGAGGATAACAAAAAGAATAGGTGACGAAAGATTGGATATCAGATTGGAGGGAGAGAGTATGGAGGAGGTGAATGTATTCAGATATTTGGGAGTGGACATGTCGGCGGATGGGTCTATGAAGGATGAGGTGAATCATAGAATTGATGAGGGGAAAAGGGTGAGTGGAGCACTTGAGTCTGTGGAGACAAAGAACCTTGTCCATGGAAGTAAAGAGGGAATGTATGAGAGTATAGTTATACCAACGCTCTTATATGGGTGTGAAGCATGGGTGATGAATGTTGCAACGAGGAGAAGGCTGGAGGCAGTGGAGATGTCATGTCTGAGGTCAATGTGTGGTGTGAATATAATGCAGAGAATTCGGAGTTTGGAAATTAGGAGGAGGTGCGGGATTACCAAAACGATTGTTCAGAGAGCTGAGGAGGGGTTGTTGAGGTGGTTTGGACATGTAGAGAGAATGGAACGAGACAGAGTGACTTCGAGAGTGTATAAATCTGTAGTGGAGGGAAGGCGGGGTAGGGGTCGGCCTAGGAAAGGATGGAGGGAGGGGGTAAAGGAAGTTTTGTGTGCGAGGGGCTTGGACTTCCAGCAAGCATGTGTGAGCGTATTTGATAGGAGTGAATGGAGGCATATGGTTTTTAATACTTGACGTGCTGTTGGAGTGTGAGCAAAGTAACATTTATGAAGGGATTCAGGGAAACCGGCAGGCCGGACTTGAGTTCTGGAGATGGGAAGTACAGTGCTGGCACTCTGAAGGAGGGGTGTTAATGTTGCAGTTTTATAACTGTAGTGTAAAGCACCCTTCTGGCAAGACAGTGATGGAGTGAATGATGATGAAAGTTTTTCTTTTTCGGGCCACCCTGCCTTGGTGGGAATCGGCCTATGTGTTAATAATAAAAAAAATTTTATGCGATCTGTGAAACCTCTGTGTATATATAATAAAGATTCTTGTGAAACTCTAGAACATTTTATTTGTAAATATTTCATTTACTGGCATTGTACAATGCCTGCACTTTAAAGGAGGGGTCTGAGATAGTGACAGCTGGGAGGGACTTTTCTCAGCTGTCGTATCTGAGCTCCTCTGCAAAGACAGTGATTATGTATGAGTGTGGTGAAAGTGTTGAATGATGATGAAAGTATTTTCTTTTTGGGGATTTTCTTTCTTTTTGGGTCACCCTGCCTCGGTGGGAGACGGCCGACTTGTTGAAAAAAAAAAAAAAAAAAAATTCATTTACTGGGTGCTTTGTCACTCCAATACAGGGCATTATAAAAATACTTGCACAGTTCAGTAAACTCATATTTTGTGTGGGTTACGTTTCTGAAAATCAAGTTATACTATGTGAAATCACATGTGGACTGAAGAAAAGTATATGGATTGAAGAAACCATTATGTACGTATTGAGTTTTATGCCAGCTAGATATCTGGTTAATTTTGGGTGATGAGGTGATTTCTAAGTAGGGCCTAAAATTGAGTTGCAGTCAGGGGCCCTTTAGTGTGTTCTGGCAATGAATTCCAGATCTTCGGGCCCTTTTTGCACATAGCATTTTTGCATAGGGAGAGATGGACATGAGGGATATCGAAGAGTGATTTGTGCCTTGTATTATGTCTGTGTGTTCTGTTGTAGTTATCAAGGAGGGTTAATATTTGAGTATAATGTTCTGTGTGTGTAGTAGGCACAATAATAAGTGTGGATGTTTTGTATATTAAGCAAGTTAAGGCTCTTAAAAAGCGGTAGAGTGTGCTGTCTTGTGCAGGAATTGGTAATCAATCGCACTGCAGCTTTTTGTTGGGTTATTAAAGGTTTAAGGTGATTTGCTGTGATTGCTTCCCATGCACAAATACCATAGGTGAGGTAAGTGTAAATGAGAGAGTGGTAAAGAGCAAGAAGATACGGTATATAGTACCGTATCTTTGAAAGGATGCCTACTGTTTTGGAGACATTCTTGGATATTTGATGTATGTGGGTCTGGAATTTGAGACTGAAGTCAAGGTGGAGACCTAGAAATTTGCCCTCTATGTGTCTTGAAATGGGTGAACCATTTATTAATATGTTTAGCAGTACATTTGAAGCTCTGTTTCCAAATAGCATGAAGCAAATTTTGTCTATATTGAGAGTAAGTTTGTTGGTAGTCATTCAAGTAGATATTTTTAGTAGTTCATAATTTACAGTGTCTGTTATTATAGTTGGGTTTGGGTGAGAGAAGACATAAGTAGTGTCATCTGCAAATAAAATGGGTTTAAAGAGTTTAGATGCATTTGAGATGTCATTGATGTAAATGAGAAAGAAAAGTGGGCCAAGAACACTGCCCTGTGGGACTCCAACAAGAGCAGGATGTGTAGTGGAATTAGAGCCATTTGTGTATACATACTGGTTTCTATTGCTAAGATTTTAAGTAATCCAGAGAGTGTCCTCTGACCCCGTAATGTTCAAGTTTTAGGTGCAATAGGTCAGCTGTATCAAAAGCTTTTCGTAGGTCTATGAAAAGTCCCAGGGAAATTTAATTTTTTTGAGTGCCAAATATATTAGGTCAGGAATATGTATAATTGCATTGTTAGTACTTTTTTGGTGTAACTCCAAACTGACAGTATGTTGTGGGATACTAAGTAAGAGTAGATTTTAGATAGTAGGGGCAAGTTTGATATAGGCCTATAGTTGTTCAATTCAGTTGGATCACCTCCTTTGAAGATCGGGGTAATTCTTGCTGTCTTGAGTATGGATGGGAAGGTGAAAGATTCAATGGATTTGTTTAAAAGAGTTGCAATAATTGGTGACAACACATGAGAAGCTTTTTTATACATGAGTGGTGGTAAGTTATTTAGGTCTCCTGTCTTGTTCTTTAGTGTTTTGATGATGAGCGAGATTTCAGTAAGGTTTGTTGGGGCTAGAAATGGAGTATTTGGGTAGTTACCAGTGAGGTAGTCTTTTGGCTGAATGTTTGAGTTTGGGAGTTTGCTTGCTAGCTTTGTTCCTATGGTCGAGAAAAAGACATTAAGTTTGTTAGCAGTATCTGTTGGCTGGAGAAGAGGTTCTTCTGGTTTGGTTAAGTTAATCACTCTGTTTTGAGACAGCTTTTTAGATCCTAGAATTTCAGATAGGGTATTCCAGGTCTTTTTCATATCGCCTTTTATGTCATGAAATCTGTTTTCGTAATACAGTTTTTTTGACTTCCTTATTAGATTAGTTAGTATTGACGATTAATGTTTTGCCAGATTCTTTGTTATTAGACCCATTCTGTACTGTTTTTCATGTAGATGAAAAGAAGTTCAAGCTTATTGAAGAAAAACTGAATCTAGGAATTCATTAGGGCTAGGGTTACAATGCTATTGTTGTCATATACAGTGGTACCCCGGTTTACGATGGTCCCCAAACTCACCCTTTTATGTAAGTTTATTTTTTTAAATGCTTTTGTAAGTGTAATTTTGGGGGTCTAAAAGGACTAGTCTATTTTACAACTTTTCTTAAGGAGATAAATTCGTTTGGTAATGGCACTTGAACAGCATTCTGGAATGAAAAAATATCGTAAACCGGGGTACCACTGTACTTTCAAACCCAATATTATTTTACTTAAGATGATCTCAATTTGATATGTTCATCCTCCTTAACACTTGTTGCAATTTCATATCATCATATTGTCATTTAAAATCTTATAGTATCATCATTTTCTTAATGTGAAATAAAATATATATCTAGAAGAAACTCTAAAAAAAATTCTAGTATTGTTATTATACTAGTATAGCATCAACATACTGTAACTTGAAATAAATTATACAACTAGATGAAACTCAACCAATTTCTCTTGTATTGTCTTTTAATAGTATATAACCATTATAATTTAAATAATACAGAACTAGAATAAACTCAATCAATTTCTTTAGCATTAAGTACTTAGTGAATAAGTCTCTAGAATAAACTGCCCCTAATGCCATGGCATGCCAGTGGCTCTCCTTGCATTACAGTTTTATAATTGTAACTACCAATAACATTGTACACTTGTAACATGCATAGAAATAAAAATATTATTATTATTATTATTATTATTATTATAAAAATGTGTTTGTTTTATAAAGTTTGTTAGAATGAGTATTTTGTTATAATTTAAATTTCAGATATGATTCTCCAAAGAAAAACTTTTGTATATACATCTGCTGTCTTGTTGCCCAAATCAGGAGAACTTTTTGTATTGAAAGATCATATTAGTAAGTATAGTAATTACATAAGTTACTTTAGTTTTATACTCTGTAATATTTGCATATACGTACAGTGGACCTCCGGTGTTCGTCCTGCTCCAAACTCGCCCTTTTATGTAAGTGTATTTTTTTAAATGCTTTTGTAAGTGTATTTTTGGGGGTCTAAAAGGACTAGTCTACTTTACATTATTTGTTTGGTAATGGCACTTGAACAGCATTCTGGAACAAAAAAAGAACGAAAACCGGGGGTCCACTGTATTAGACTCTTGCTGTTTGGAGTGACATCTGAACTGTCATGTCTGCTCACCTCTCCAAAGATAGTGATTATGTGTGAATGATGGTGAAAGTGATGAATGTTGATGAAAGTGTTTCTTTCTTTTTTGGGTCACCCTGCGTTGGTGGGAGATGGCCAGCACATTAAAAAAAATCAGATTCTTGGCATAAAAGATTAAGCCAGTATGTATATTCATAGTTATGTTCAGCTTAAATATTTCCTGATTAAAGTACTGTATTGTATTGTATTGTATGTATGTTAAGATGCTTTTTTGATTTTCCAGTTTAATGGTAATTTTAAATTATAAATTTATTTACTGAACTAGTATTAAAAAAGTTTCTTTGTAGGTGAGGATAATGCTAAGATTTGGATACATGGTGGCAGATATCCACAAGGAAGAGATCTCTCTGTCACTTGGTATGATAGAATCACATCTGTTGAAGTTTGTCACAGCCTTCAGGGTAAAGATCCTGATGTCAAAGTGAGTATGGAATGTAGAAACTCCTAATGAGCAAATATATTAGGTAAATATTTATATGTTTTGTAATGTTGTGTTAAAATAATTCAATAAGAGAACTACAGTATCTCAACCCACAATAAAGATGTGTTTTAAAAAAACTATTATTCTGAGGGGAAAAAAAAGTCACAATTCTGTGGCTAGAAGACTTCACAGTTAGCCCACACTTTTGAGTGAAAACCTTAGACAGTTTTGGTCTGTCCCAGACCATTATCAGATCATGAAGAAAGAGTCTGAAGATAGGAGGGGTGAAGAGAGTAGAGGTAAGGAGAGAGAATATGGGAAAGGTAAACATATACTGAAACAGAGCTTGGAGTAAGATTCATGTTAGGAAATGCTGATTCAACAAGGTGGCATTTGTGAAGGCTTGAAGTAGATAATAGTTTTAAGATGACTGTGGTCTCTAATGTGAAATAAAAGTGTTGTTAATGTTAGCACGGGGAACACTTCTCTTGTATTTTTTAATTTTTTCAGTGCTGCTTTACTCCTCATTTGGCCCACTGCCTCATACACTTCCCTCACAATCACTTCTGCCTCTTCCTTACCCCTACGAGACATCATACCTCCCTGCTTAACGCATGAAATTCCTGGCTCTGTTTCTTCATCAACATTTAACAACTCAAAATATTCCCTCCATCTCCCCATCTAGCATTTCACCCCCCCTCCCCTTTTTTTAACTGGAAAGGATATAAAACAAACTCAGATCACTCGATAGAGATTAAGACTAATGTGAGAGACTTAGGAGTGATTGTCAGAATGTCTCATGCTAACCAGTGTAGAAGCCTTCAAGAGGAAACTGGACAAGTACCTTCATCGGGTGCCAGATCAACCAGGCTGTGATGGATATGTGGGGCAGCGGGCCTCCAGCAGCAACAGTCTGGTTGACCAGGCATGCACCAGACGAGCCTGGCCCATGGCCGGGCTCAGAGAGTAGATACTCTCGAAACTCTTCAAAGGTATATATCAAAGGTATGCTCAAGGATCACAAAGGTGTCACTAACACAACTGCAATTAAAATGATAGGCTGGTTAATTAGAACCTTCAAAAGAAGAGATGCCAGACTAGTGATAATGCTCTTCAAATTAATTGTTCTCTCTAGACTGGAATATTGCTATACTCTAACATCCTCATTTAAGGCAGGCAAAATTGCAGACCTGGAGAATGTGCAAAGAACCTTCACTGCTTGCATAAATTCAGTCAAGCACCTAAATTATTGGGAATGATTGAAGTCCCTCGATTTGTACGTCCTGGAACATAGGCTATAAATATACGTAATCTACACTTGTCCCAAATTTGCACAAACAAATCTTTCCTTATGAAAATAAGAGGGTTGGTAACCAGTGCAAAGTACCCCCAATGAAAGGCAGGGCTTCATTGAGTACACTAAGGGAAAATTCATAAAGGGGATTACCAACACCCCCTTGCTGTCTTCAGAAGAGAACTTGATAAGTTCTTAAAGTGATTTCCTGATCAACCAGGCTGTGGTGCATGCATTGGACTTTGTGCAGCTATCATCAACCAGGAGGCTTGGTCTGGGGCAAGACTGTGGGGGCGTTGATCCTCAGAATACTCTCCAGGTAGACACCATTTGTTCCCTGGGTTTTCTTAATTTATTAATCTCAATACAAAACTTTTTTTTATTCTCGGCAAAATATGTTATTAAATCTTTACCCATTCTCTTACATTTTGCACTCCCTCATCACTTTTTTTAACTTCTTTTTCTCCCAATATACTGTGCCTTTTGTTATATATATAGTATTTTTTACCTCAACTGCATTCCACCAAAGCAGGGTGACCCATAGACGGAAACACATTTGTCATAATTCATTCTTCTGCTATAATGCCAAAAGTGTGCTGACATCACAATTCAGATTACCTACTGACTGCAGTGTACCCACCTTTTCTTTAGAGATCAGGCACTGCCGTTCGTTCCTGTATAACACACTCACACAGGTCTGCTGGATGCTCAAGCCTCTGAAACCCAAAGCCTTCTTTAACCCCTCCCTCCAACTATTCCTAGGGTGGCACCTACCCCACTTACCCTTCACCCCAAATTTATGCACCCTCTTTGTCAACCTAATCCTTTGCATCACCTCTGCATGCCCAAACCACCTCAACAACCCCTACTTAGCCTTCTAAATTATACCTATGGTGACCCCTCAATCTTTTAATTTCTATGCTCCAAATTCTCTGCAAAATGTTCACACCATACATTGCTCTCAAACATGATATCTCCACTGCCTCTAGCCTCCTTGCAGCATTCCTCACACCCATATAAAAATATTCATACCACTATACTCTAGTACATTTCTTTTTTTTTGGGGGGGCATCCATAGATAAATGTCTTTATTGTATTGTATACTGTATATGTATTGTATACTGTATATTGTATTGTATACTGTATATGTATACACACACAAGTATTTGATTTGCATCAGACACTGTTGTACAAGTATAGACTTAAAAGTAGGAAGTGTGTTAAATTTCTAGAACAAGGCACTAGAGTAGAATGAAGGGAATGGTTGTCATAATGGATTTTCACATTTACTATTAACCCTTTGAGGGTCCAGCGGCCAAATCTCAAGAGTGACAGCCAGGGTCCAAGAATTTCAAAAAAATTTTTTTTTATTTTTTCTTATGAAATGGTAGATAATCTTTTTCTAAAGGTAATAAAACAAAAAGTATGAAATTTGATGGAAAATTGACGAAATTTAACACAATGTTCAAAATATTCCAATTTCAAAATAGGGTCCAGAATAAACAATGCAGGCATTCTTGGCACTAAACTAACATTTCCTCTGTTCATTAGTTACTTTTTCAGGCTTTACAAATGAATTCCATTTTGATTTTTTATTCACATAATTAATTTTTATTTACACCAAATAATAGAAGATTTACTGTTATGCAATATTGTAATAATTGTATAAATAATATCACCACATTCGTGAACGTATATTAGACCCACCAGCTGACACGTATTAGATGCGTGACATTTGTTTACTCTTGAACATAGGCAAAAACTGAACATTTTTGCTCCTTTGAGCTCACTTTCAAGCCATTTTCAGTATTAAAACCAATCAAAATCATCTCTATTTCTGTAATATATCTTCTATTCTATCAAATGAGACCAAGAAATAGTGAATACAACTATAAAAAACATACGAAAAACACCACAAAGTTGCTGTTTTAATCCAAAATTACGGTCGCAGTTTTTTCTCTCATTGTGCACTGCGTGCTGCAGGATTTGTTTTGTGGTGCACACTTACCACATAGATGTATTCTCTCATATCTAGGCCCAAATTTACCGCTCACAGCTTATCTGAGTGAGCTGAGCTCATGGTGTAGATCTACGGTTTGAATCTTGGCTTCAAAGCCGTAGATCTATGGGACGGACCATTAAAGGGTTAAGTATTTAATATTGTTATTGTCTGTCTTTTACTATTTTCAGTTAATCTACAGAGCAGATAAACATTGTCAGTTCTGTTTTGTCCACTATCTCTCATCTGGAACACCTGGTTTGGAAAAACCATTTGTCATGTGTGATCATAATATCTTAACCTCGGAAAATGACTTTCATCTACAACTATCGGATGATTCTGTAGAGGTTTCAGCCTCAGAGAATTATGACCATAAAGGTAGCCAAGAGTGTCCAATGAAGCAAGATAATGCAAGAAAAATTAGTAAAACTGGACGGGCACGAAATAGAGGCATGATAGCAGAAGACAAGCTAGATACTCAAAAAATATACACAGTTAAAGATGGACAGGAGGAAGGAAGGAAGCAGGACTATGCCAGTGGTAGGTTTATTCTTTTTTATCATTTGTTATTTGATATAATATTGACATCATTGGTATTTTTATAAAAAAAATTCAGGCATGTTGATGACTGTATGCATAAAACTAAGTGAAAGCAGAGCTACATTAGTTAATTTTGTATAAACCTATACAGTAGGTATCACCTTTCAACCCTAAAGCATTCCTGAATTTTTTTTCTAATGCAAGTGTTAGGAGCTTGGAACCTATTATTCCTTAGACATCCATCCAAACTTTAATAGTTGGTATGTATCTAATTTCCTTAATTATTTCTTTCAAATAAGAATATTTACCCAATATGCATTTCACTTTCATTACTGTTTCTTTTCATTTTCACTTAGTACCAAATGCATTGGTCTCTTGAATTATTATATTAATCCATTCCAAATGATGTATCGGAACTCAAAACTGTTGTAATTCAAACCCCAAAATACATGGTTTTATGACACTGATTCGTTCCAAGATGATTGTGAGGGAAATATATTAATTCCTCACTTAGCAACAGTGATATGTTCCATAGATGTTTTTTAGGAAACCCATAATTGGATGCACTTCTGGAAAAAATCCAGTAGACTGCCTGTTATGACTCAATTTTTATGGACGCATAACATTGGCACCAGTGACATGTATGCTGTATAAGAAAATTATTTTTTTTATTAACACATCGGCCGATTCCCACCAAGGCAGGATGGCCCGAAAAAGAAAAACTTTCATCATCATTCACTCCATCACTGTCTTGCCAGAGGGGTGCTTTACGCTACAGTTATAAAACTGCAACATTAACACCCCTCCTTCAGAGTGAAGACACTGTACTTCCCATCTCCAGGACTCAAGTCTGGCCTGCCGGTTTCCCTGAATCCCTTCATAAATGTTACTTTGCTCACACTCCAACAGCACGTCAAGTATTAAAAACCATAAGAAAATAACACAATAAATTTTATACATCTCAATGCCCACAGATAACCTGCAAATAACACCAAAATAGGCCGTCCAATTCATTCTAATGAGGACATTAGATCACTCCAGGATGATTTGAATAGACTGATGCAGTGGTCGGAGAAGTGGCAGATGCAGTTTAATGTAGACAAATGCAAAGTTCTAAATGTTGGGCAGGATAATAACCATGCCACATATAAACTGAATAATGTAGATCTTAATACTTGTGATTGCGAGAAGGATTTTGGAGTTCTGGTTAGCAGTAATCTGAAACCAAGACAACAGTGCACAAGTGTTCACAATAAAGCTAACAGAATCCTTAATAATAATAATAATAATAATAATAATATCTTTATTTACTACAAGTACATGTACATGGTATACAGGCCTAGCTGACATCAGTGACATACTACTACTATATAGAAAGCCCCTTGTTATGCTGAGCATTTCGGGCAGATTAGGTCAGTGTCCTAGGATGCGACTCACACCAGTCGACTAACACCCAGGTACCCATTTTACTGATGGGGAACATAGACAACAGGTGTAAAGAAACACGCCCAATGTTTCTGCCCTGGCTGGGAATCGAACCCTTGGCTTCATATCAAGAAGTATAAATAATAGAAGTCCTCAGGTTATTCTTCAATTCTATATATCTTTGGTTAGGCCTCATTTAGATTATGCTGCACAGTTCTGGTCACCGTATTACAGAATGGATATACGTAAATGCACTGGAAAACCTACAGAGGAGGATGACAAAGTTGATCCCATGTATCAGAAATCTTCCTTATGAGGATAGACTGAGGGCCTTGAATCTGCACTCTCTAGAAAGGCGTAGAATTAGGGGTATAAATGGAAAACAGGAATAAATAAAGGGGATGTAAATAGCGTGCTGAAAATATCCAGCCAAGACAGGACTCACAGAAATGGTTTCAAGTTGGAAAAGTTCAGATTCAGGAAGGATATAGGAAAGCACTGGTTTGGTAAAAGAGTTGTGGATGATTGGAACAAACTCCCGAGTACCGTCATAGGGGCTGGGACGTTGTGTAGTTTTAAAAATAGGTTAGATAAATACATGAGTGGGTGTGGGTGGGTGTGAGTTGGACCTGACTAGCTTGTGCTACTAGGTCAGATGCCGTACTAATTCCTTAAGTGGAAGTAACCTGGCTACCTGGAGTTTACCTGGAGAAGGTTAGCTCCAGGTGGTCGAGTCTAAGCCGGTGAGTGATGGACCTGCCTTACATTGGTCAGTAGGCCTGCTGCAGTGTTCCTTTTTTCTTATGTTCTTATGTTTCTTATGTACTTAAAAAAAACCACTTGCCTGTGGTGATTGGCTTCTTAATTCTAGAAGCTAAACTTTATTACCATCCACTCACCAGATGTTATATATAACCCCTTATGAGTTAGTGCTTACCAGTGAATATAATTTTAATAATGAGAGATTTTAAAAATGGGAAGTGGGTAATTTAGAATGGATTTGATTTTCAGGTAGGGCAAAACATGTCAAATCTCCTTACACCTTTCCCATTACCTAGTAGTAAATAGGTACCTGGGTGTTATTTGATTGTTGTAGGCCATATCTTGGGGAGGGGGAGGGGTAAACCTGAGAGAGAGAGATAGGCTAAGAAATAAACAGAAGTAGGATAACAGACCATACCACAGGTGGAGTTCGAACCCGCGGTCAGAGAGTCTCAAAACTCTAGACCGTCGTGTAAGCCACTGGGCCAGCTAGCTTCAATAAGATTCATCCAACTAGGTATATTTCTATACCATACGAAGGTTAGCATAGGCACCACTGTGTCCACAAATGCAAGTTTTTACAGACGAATCTCCCGCTAGCATGGCCATGACGAACTCTAGCTCAAGTCCCCCTCAAAGCCATCAACATGACTCACAAAATCGTAATGATACAATTGCAAACAAACCATAGCACGGGTGGGGTTCGAACCCGCGATCAGAGAGTCTCAAAACTCCAGACCATCGTGTAAGCCACTGCGCCAGCTAGCTTCAATAAGATTCATCCAACTAGGTATATTTCTACACCACAGTGGTGCCTATGCTAACCTTCCTATGGTGTAGAAATATACCTAGTTGGATGAATCTTTGGCTAGCTGCGAGTGGCTTACGCGAAGTCTGGAGTTTTGAGACTATCTGACCGGGTTCGAACCCACCCGTGGTATGTTTGTTTGCATCGTGTCATTACGATTTTGTGAGTCATGTTGATGGCTTTGAGGGGGACTTGAGCTAGAGTTCATCACGGCCATGCTAGCGGGAGATTCGTCTGTAAATCTTGCATTTGTGGACACAGTGGTGCCTATGCTAACCTTCCTATGGTGTAGAAATATACATGAAATATATATGGTTTGTTTGCAATCGTGTCATTATGATTTTGTGAGTTAGGATAACAGGTTGTAGCCTGTTAATTTAACATTGTAAAAGTAATTTACATTTCCCAAGGCACTAATGGGTATGTAGTTGGGATCCCTGCTGTAAAAAATATTGTATTTTATGTACTGTATCAGTATTTCATTGTTAAATGAGGTTATCAACAACATTAAATCACCTTAGACCACTCATAACACGACAAAAAGGGCCCCAGTCAGAATGATAACAAATTCCCACTCTAGACAGCATACTCCACCAATATTCAAAAGTCTCAAACTACTCACCGTAAAGAACATTCATATTTCTCTTGTGCCTACTACATATATAAAACTTAACACTCTAATATAAACCCTCCGCTCAAAATTCTCCTCACCATCTTTAATAGGACCCACGACCACAACACAAGACACAGATCACTTTTTTTATATACCCCCCGTTCATATCAAACAAACAAACAAACAAACAAACAAATTTTTTTTTCATTGCAGGTTACATGGGTATCGGAAGTTACAAT
>WNWK01025175.1:0-28838 GCA_009830355.1 Cherax destructor
AAAAGTATTTACCCTTTTTCAGTTTACTGTTCGTGCCAAAGAGTATGGCTTCTGCTGGTGCAGATGCTGTCCTGGAAAACAGTAACTGTAAGAATAGAGAAATGAAAGTTGGTGGCCCGGAGGGAGACAGGAGCTCTAGTGGGGAAACAGGTGTAGACAAGGTCATGCAAAAACCAATGTTACAAACTAGCAATACCACGGGAGATAGTAAACAAGGGGATACCCCGAGAAATAGTGAAGATAAAATACCAGAAATAACTGGTGAAGGCACCATTGTTAGTAAAAGTGCTGAAGATAGTAATGAGGCAGGAAAACACGCACCAGTAGGGAATGAAGTCACAAACAACCAAGACAAACAGAAACCAGGCCTATGCAAATTCTATGCATTAGGTATCTGTAGGCATGGAATATCTGGAAAAAACAGATGGGACGTACAACTTTGACCACCCAAGGAAATGCCGTGCCCACATGACAAGAGGAGAATGCAACCTTCCTTCTTGTAAGCTTTTCCACCCTGAAATGTGTCACTCTTCAGTTCAGGAAAGACAATGCTATAACTTATATTGCCAGGCACACCACCTAAAGGGGACAAGAAGATACAGAACATCCAGACCATGGGAAAACCTGGGTAGCCACAACCACTCCAGAGAGAGTTTTTTTTAGCGCCAGGAAGGAAAAAAAGCTGGCAGGAAATGACAGAAATCGTACACCAACTCCAATCATTTCTGGAGTGGAATCACAGTCGATGGCCTCCACTCCAAAACAAAAGATATTAGTGCCGTCAAAAAAAAAAACCATCCCCATACCGCCAATACCACCAATCCGACGACATTCATCTTTGCAACTATACAGGGTGTAAAGCCGGCAACAAACAACAAAATACCTTTCATCCGTGGACTGCTTACAGAGTCAAACGCAATGTTCGTGGTTTTCACAAAGACCCACATAAAGGATCACTTTGACAATGAAATATGGATCCCAGGTTACAACCTGCAGAAGCGACAGAGTGAACAGGCAAAAGGGAAAGGGAGGTTAGCCTGTGTATATCACAGTCACTTATAAGCTCGGAACTACTAAATGCCTCAAATGATGTAGTTGAAGTTTTGGCAGTAAAAATCGTGAACCAAAACCTGGTCATTGTGGTTGTATACAAGCCTCCAGATGCAACTTCCCAACAATTCCAGGAACAGCTTGTAAAAATTGATCAATGTCTGGAAAATTTTCCAGCTCCTGCCCCCAGCATCTTGCTCCTGGGGGATTTCAACCTAAGGCACCTAAAATGGAGGAATGTAGGAAATAATGTTGCAGCAGAGATAACACCAGGAGGCAGCTCAGATGAAAACTCGCACACACATGAGCTTTTAAATCTCTGCACCAAATTCACCTTAAACCAGCAAATAATAGAGCCTACAAGATTGGAGAATACACTGGACCTCATCTTCACTAACAATGATGATCTGATACGAAATATTACCATATCTAAAACAATATACTCAGATCACAACATAATAGAGGTTTAGACATGTATGCGCGGGGCCACAAACCGTCAAAATGTGATCAGTCACAAGGGAGCCTTCACCAAATTCAACTTCAATAACTAAAACATAAGGTGGGACCAAGTAAACCAGGTCCTAAATGATATAAACTGAGAAGATAGCCTAGCCTAAGCAACATGGATCCAAACCTATGTCTAGAACAAATTAACTCTGTGGCACTCGAGGTATGCTCAAGGCATATTCTTTTAAGAAAAAGGAGGAGATGTAAACTAGAAAGAGAAAGGTGCTCCCTATACATGCGAAGGCAAAGAATAACAGAGCGGCTAAAAGAGGCCAATATATCTGTAATACGTAGGGAGACTCTGGTTAGAGAAATAGCAAACATCAAACTAAAGCTAAAGGAATCTTACAGGAGTCAGGAAACAAGGGAAGAACTAAGCCATAAATGAAATTGAAGGAAACCCAAAATATTTCTTTTCTTATGCCAAATCAAAGTCGAGAACAACATCCAGTATTGGGCCCCTACTTAAATGAGATGGGTCCTACACAGATGACAGTAAGGAAATGAGTGAGCTACTAAAGTCCCAATATGACTCGGTTTTTAGCGAGCCGCTAACCAGACTGAGAGTCGAAGACCTAAATGATTTTTTTATGAGAGAGACACAGAATTTGGTAGACTCGAACCTATCTGATATTATCATGACTCCAAATGACTTTGAAAAGGCGATAAATGACATGCCCAGGCACTCTGCCCCAGGCCCAGACTCATGGAACTCCGTGTTCATCAAGAACTGCAAGAAGCCCCTATCATGTGCTTTTAACATCCTATGGAGAGGAAGCATGGACACAGGGGTCGTCCCACAGCTGCTAAAAGCAACAAACATAGCCCCACTCCACAAAAGGGGCAGTAAAGCAATAGCAAAGAACTACAGACTGATAGCACTAACGTCCCATATAAAAATCTTTGACAGGGTTCTGAGAAGCAAGATTGCCAACCATCTAGATACCCATGAGTTACACAACCCAGGGCAACATGGGTTTAGAGCAGGTCGTTCCTGTCTGTCCCAACTACTGGACCACTATGACAAGGTCCTGGATGCTCTAGAAGACAAACAAAATGCCTAGGACAAGTGTGACCATGGTGTAATAGTGCACAAAATGCGTGATAAAGGAATAACAGGAAAAGTTGGTAGATGGATCTATAATTTCCTAACAAATAGAACACAAAGAGTAGGAGTAAACAGAGTAAAGTCTGAGGTAGATACGTTAAAAAGCTCTGTTCCACAAGGCACAGTACTCGCTCCCATCCTGTTCCTCATCTTCATATCCAACATATACAGGTATGTAAGCCACAGAACTGTGTCTTCTTTTGCAGATGATACCCAAATTTGCATGACAGTGTCCTCCATCGAAGATACTTCAAGACTCCAGGTGGACATCAACCAAATCTTTAAATGGGCCGCAGAAAACAATCTGAAGTTCAATGATGAGAAATTTAAATTACTCAGATATGGAAAATATGAGGAAATTAAAACTATATCGGAGTAAAAAACAAATTCTAACACACAATAGAGCGAAAAACTAACGTAAAAGACCTGGGAGTGATAATGTCAGAGGATCTCACTTTCAAAGACCACAACACTGTATCAATCGCATCTGCTAGAAAAATGACAGGATGGATAATGAGAACATTCAAAACTAGGGATGCCAAGCCCATGATGATTCTCTTCAAATAGCTTATTCTCTCTAGGCTGGAATACTGCTGTACACTAACGGCAGGCGAAATTGCTGACCTGGAGAGTGTACAAAGAACTTTCACAGCACACATAAGTATGATAAGGCACCTAAATTACTGGGAACGGTTGAAGTCCCTTTATTTGTATTCCCTGGAATGCAGGCGAGAGATACATGATACTATACATTTGGAAAACCCTAGAGGGATTAGTACTAAACTTGCACACGAAAATCACTCCCTATGAAAGCAAAAGACTTGGCAGGAGATGCAACATTCCCCCAATGAAAAGCAGGGGCATCACGAGTACACTGAGAGACAACACAATAAGTGTAAGGAACCCAAGACTATTCAACTGCCTCCCAGCATACATAAGGGAGATTACCAATAGACCCCTGGCTGTCTTCAAGAAGGCACTGGACAGGCACCTAAAGTCAGTACCTGACCAGCCGGGCTGTGGTTCTACGTAGTTTGCGTGCAGCCAGTAGTAACAGCCTGGTTGATCAGACCCTGATCCATCATGAGGCCTGGTCCAGACAGAGCCTGAGGGGCATTGACCCCAAAACCTCTCAGGATATATTACATGAATCAGGTAGAAATAGTCAATCAGAAAAAGGTCCTAGGTTCTTCAATCTTAATCCTAACCTCTCTTTTCACTGGTAGCATATAAATATAACGATGTCTAGTTTAGTTTGATATCTTTATTATGCACCCCATACCCATCCTGTGGGCGGTAGTCAAAAGATTACAGAGGTACATAATGGGTCCAGGACTGGACCTCAAGTTTGATAGCTGAGCAAGTTACAAAGGTAATGAACTCAGATGGTCACAATCATGACAAGTTACAAAGGTATTTGCAGATTACAGAGGTATATAGGGTCCAGAGACTGGGCCCCAAAGTTTTGATAGCTGAACAAGGTACAATGGTAATTAATTCACTAGTTACAAGGTAATGAATCATGTAAGTAAATTTACTTACGTCTGTACATGGTTGCACTCATGAACAAATTATAAAGCAATGAGCAATCTATTAGTCTACACCCAGCCACAACTGTAATGAGTTATTGGTGCAAATTTTAATTGTTGGGTCACACACACACACATATACAAAATACAAAAATACACACACATACATGTATATACATACACACATACACATACACACATTACATACACACACACACACACACACAGCGTGTCAATGCTTTATTTACAGGAGCAAAGTCAGGTATTTTTCCAGAATGGTCTGTAATATACCACTGTGGATAAAATACTTTGACATATCTTGAACATTTCTGATGAGTAGTCTTTGAATTCATTAATTTTATCGCACTCCAGTACATAATGACGCAGGGTGTGACAATAATCCAACTGGCAAAGTTTACATCTTGTTTGGTCTACATCTGGTGGTGGTGATTTAACCTGCCAAAGATACTTGTAACCCAGCCGGAGGCGGGCGGTGGTGACATCCAAGAGTCTGCTTATTTTGTTGGATGCACCATAGACATGTGGCTCCTCCTGCATGATAGAATGATGATAGATGGACTGACTGGTGTCAAACTCCCTGAGTCTTAAGTCAATAAAATTCAGTTGAAGTTCTTTTCGTATTATTGTTCTTAAACTGCTAACTGACAAGCCAAGATTGTAATCTATCCCTCTTTGAAAGCATAAAACTTAGCCAATTTATCAGTTCTATCATGCATCTGAAGACCAATGTGAGATGGAATCCACAGCATGTGCACTCTGACTCTACTATCCAGAATCCTACCATACCTGTGCCTGGCTTCTGACACGAGCATGCTACAAGTTATACTTGATGAGTTGAGAGCATTTATGGATGACAGAGAATCAGTTACAATTAGAGAGTTAACCTTAGATACATGGACGCATTTGAGTGCAAGGAGTATGGCAAACAGTTCTGTCTGAAAGGTAGAGGCCCAGTTATTGATGCGTGCTCCAATTTCTTTAAGAGAGCCATCACTCTGCATGACAACAGCAGCACTACCAGCTGCACCAGTGGATTGGTGAACAGAACCATCAACGTAAATAATTTGTGAGAGATGTGCTGTTTGGCTAAATTATCAATACAGCTTAAGGCATCATGTTTGAAGGAAGATGACAAAGTTGATCCCATATCAGAAATCTTCCCTATGAGGATAGACAGAGGGCCCTGAATCTGCAAGCTCTAGAAAGACGTAGAATTAGGGTTGATATGATTGAGGTGTATAAATGGAAAACAGGAATAAATAAAGGTGATGTAAAATATCTAGCCTAGACAGGACTCGCAGCAATGGCTTTAAATTGGAAAAATTCAGATTCAGGAAGGATACAGGAAAGCACTAGTTTGGTAATAGAGTTGTGGATGAGTGAAACAAACCCCCGAGTACAGTTATAGAGGCTAAAACGTTGTGTAGTTTTAAAAATAGGTTAGATAAATACATGAGTGGGTGTAGGGTCATCTGACCTAGTAGCTTGTGCTACTAGGTCAGATGCTGTGCTCTTTCCTTAAGTGAATGTGACCTTACCTGACTAGGAAAGGGTATTTACTTAAGCCTGTAGGAGACTTGAACCTGCCTCGCATGGGCCAGTAGGCCTGCTGCAGTGTTCCTTCATTCTTATATATATATATATATATATATATATATATATATATATATATATATATATATATATATATATATATATATATATATATATAAACACTGATCTCTGGCCGAAGGAGACTCAAACCTACGAACCTTGCAACAAGGTTCTCAGTGCTTTCGACAGTCCACACTGGACAATACCTTGGCGTCCAGCTCACGCTAGATGTTGTTCCAAGGCAGCCAGCTTTCAGGCAGGTGCCTTCCAGCTTTTCATCTCATCTCCTGCATGCACTGCGAACCTTGTTGCAAGGTTTGTAGGTTCGAGTCTCCTTCGGCCAGAGATCAGTGTTTGTGAATATTTCGCCTGCTCTTGGGAATTCCTAGCATTGTAAAAATCTCTAGTTGTGTCGATGCATGCAGGGGATGAGATGAAAAGCTGTAAGCCACCTGCCTGAAAGCTGGCTGCCTTGAATCAACGTCTAGTGGGAGCTGGATGCCAAGGTATTGTCCAGTGTGGTATGGTCGGTAAAGCACTGTGAACCTTGTTGTAAGGTTCATTGGTTCGAGTCTCCTTCGGCCAGAGGTCAGTGTTTGTGAATATTTCGCCTGCTCTTGCGAATTCTTGGGCCCCTGACACTCATTGTGTTGTCCCTCAACGTGCTAGTGGCACCCCTGCTTTTCATTGGGGGGATGTTACATCGCCTGCCGAGTCTTTTGCTTTCGTAGGGAGTGATTTTCGTGTGCAAGTTTGGTACTAATCCCTCGAGAATTTTCCACGTGTATATAACAATGTATCTCTCCCGCCTGCGTTCTAGGGACTACAGGTTTAGAAACTTCAAGCGTTCCCAGTAATTGAGGTAGTTTATCACAGAAATGCGTGCCGTGAAGGTTCTCTGCACATTTTCAAGGTCAGCAATTTCACCTGCCTTGAAAGGTGCAGTTAGTGTGCAGCAATATTCCAGCCTAGATAGAACAAGCGATTTGTAAAGTGTCAACATGGGCTTGGCATCCCTGGTTTTGAAGGTTCTCATTATCCATCCTGTCATTTTTCGAGCAGATGCAATTGCTACGGTGTTATGGTCCTTGAAGGTGAGATCCTCTGACATGATCACTCCCAGGTCTTTGACATTAGTTTTTCGCTCTATTGTGTGGTTGGAATTATTTTTGTACTCCGATGAGATTTTAATTTCCTCACGTTTTCCGTATCTGAGTAATTGGAATTTCTCATCATTGAACTTCATATTGTTTTCTGCAGCCCATTTAAAGATTTGTCTTCAACGGTGGACACTGTCATACAGATTCGGGTGTCATCTGCAAAGGAAGACACGGCACTGTGGCTTATATCCCTGTCTATGTCCGATATGAGGATGAGGAACAGGATGGGAGCAAGTACTGTGCCTTGTGGAACAGAGCTTTCACATTAGCTGCCTCAGACTTTACTCTGTTGACTAGTACTCTTTGTGTTCTACTTGTTAGGAAATTATAGATCCATCTACCAACTTTTCCTGTTATTCCTTTATCACGCATTTTGTGTGCTATCACACCATGATCACACTTATCTAAGGCTTTTGCAAAGTCTGTGTATATAACATCTGCAATCTGTTTGTCCTCTAGAGCATCCAGGACCTTGTCATAGTGGTCCAGTAGTTGGGACAGACAGGAGCGACCTGCTCTAAACCCATGCTGCCCTGGGTTGTGTAATTGATGGTTATCTAGATGAGTGGATCTTGCTTCTTAGAACCTTTTCAAAGATTTTTATGATATGGGACGTTAGCGCTATTGGTCTGTAGTTCTTTGCCATTGCTTTACTGCCGCCTTTGTGGAGTGGGGCTATGTCTGTTGTTTTTAGTAACTGCGGGACGACCCCAGTGTCCATGCTCCTCTCCATAGGATGTTAAAAGCACATGATAGGGGCCCTTGCAGTTCTTGAACACTGAGTTCCATGAGTCGGGGCCTGGAGCGGAGTGCATGGGCATGTCATTTATTGCCTTTTCAAAGTCATGTGGCGTCAGGGTAATGTCAGATAGGCTTGCGTCTACCAGGTTCTGTGGCACTTTCATAAAAATTCATTTAGGTCTTCAACTTTTAGTCTGGTTAGCGGCTCACTAAAACTGAGTCGTACTGGGACTTTAGTAACTCACTATTTCCTTGCTGTCATCTGTGTAAGACCCATCTCGTTTTAGTGGGGGCCCAATACTGGATGTTGTTCTCGACTTTGTTTTGGCATAAGAAAAGAAGTACTTTGGGTTTCTTTTTAATTTCATTTATGGCTTTTAGTTCTTCCCGCGTTTTTTGATTCCTGTAAGATTCCTTTAGTTTTAATTCGATGCTTTGATAGAGTCCTTAGACAAATAGATAAATTAAAACCTAACAAATCCCCAGGCCCTGATGAACTGTATGCAAGGGTTCTAAAGGAATGTAAAGAGGAGCTTAGCAAACCGTTGGCAAATCTTTTCAACATATCACTGCAAACTGGCATGGTGCCAGATAAGTGGAAAATGGCAAATGTAATACCTATTTTCAAAGCAGTTGACAGGTCCTTAGCATCGAACTATAGACCAATAAGCCTAACCTCCATAGTGGGAAAATTTATGGAATCAATAATTGCCGAGGCAATTCGCAGCCATCTTGAAAAGCATAAATTAATCAACGAATCTCAGCACGGTTTTACAAAAGGGCGTTCCTGCCTTACAAATTTAATAACTTTTTTCACTAAGGTGTTTGAGGAGGTAGATCATGGTAATGAATGTGATATTGTGTATATGGACTTCAGTAAGGCTTTTGATAGAGTCCCACATCAGAGACTATTGAGGAAAATTAAGGCACATGGAATAGGAGGAGAAATTTTTCCTGGATAGAGGCATGGTTGACAAATAGGCAGCAGAGAGTTTGCATAAATGGAGAGAAATCAGAGGGAAAGCGTCACAAGCAGTTCCACAGGGTCGGTATTGGGCCCCTTGTTGTTCACAATCTACATAAACGACATAGATGAGGGAATAAATAGCGACATAAGCAAGTTTGCCGATGACACCAAAATAGGCCGTCCAATTCATTCAAATGAGGACATTAGAGCACTCCAGGAAGATTTGAATAGACTGATGCAGTGGTCGGAGAAGTGGCAGATGCAGTTTAATATAGATAAATGCAAAGTTCTAAATATTGGACAGGACAATAACCATGCAACATATAAACTAAATAATGTAGATCTTAATACTACTGATTGCGAAAAGGATTTAGGAGTTCTGGTTAGCAGTAATCTAAAACCAAGACAGCAGTGCATAAGTGTTCGCAATAAAGCAAACAGAACTTTGGCTTCATATCAAGAAGCATAAATAATAGGAGTCCTCAGGTTGTTCTTCAACTCTATATATCCTTGGTTAGGCCTCATCTAGATTATGCTGCACAGTTTTGGTCACCGTATTACAGAATGGATATAAATGCTCTGGAAAACGTACAAAGGAGGATGACTAAGTTGATCCCATGTATCAGAAATCTTGCCTATGAGGATAGACTGAGGGCCCTGAATCTGCACTCTAGAAAGGCGTAGAATTAGGGGGATATGATTGAGGTGTATAAATGGAAAACAGGAATAAATAAAGGGGATGTAATAGCGTGCTAAAAATATCTAGTATTGACAGGACTCGCAGCAATGGCTTTAAGTTGGATAAATTCAGATTCAGGAAGGATATAGGAAGGCATTGGTTTGGTAATAGAGTTGTCGATGAGTGGAGCAAACTCCTGAGTACAGTTATAGAGGCTAAAACGTTGTGTAGTTTTAAAAATAGGCTAGATATATATGAGTGGGTGCGGGTGGGTGTGAGTTGGTTCTGACTAGCTTGTGCTACTAGGTCAGATGCCGTGCTCCTTCCTTAAGTGAATGTAACCTGACCTGATGGGTCGGGCATTGGCTTAAGCCGGTGGGAACTTGACCTGCCGCATGGGCCAGTAGGCCTGCTGCAGTGTTCCTTCTTTCTATGTTCTTATGTTCTTAAAGTACTTAACCTTACTCTAGAAGATGGGCAGTGGGACCAAGCTTATACTCCCAGTCAGACTAGGAGGCATTGGTGTCCGCAAGTCATCTCAGATTGCTCTACCTGCTTTCCTGTCTTCATGCATTGCATCCAGAGGGCTTGTAGCAGCGATTCTCCCTGAACATCTTAGGGACAAGATTGGAATCAATGACCAAAAGTTCGTTGACGGAGCCAGGATCTGGGATAACCTAACAGGCTCTGAAACCAGGCTTGCTCCCCCCAACAACTACAAACAGTCGCACTGGGATGTGGCCCAGTAGTAGAGAATATAGCCTCAGCAATGCTTCAGAGTGTGTCAGGGAAGGATAGAGCCAGCCTCCTGGCAGTGAGAGCCCCTCATTCAAGGGACTTTCTGTTGGCTGTTCCAAACTGCAGCCTTGGCACACGCCTCGACCCACAGACCATCCGCATTGGTGTTGCCCTTCGACTTGCCGCCCCTATTATCGCCGAACACAGGTGTATTTGTGGCAGTGAAGAAGCAGACCGATTCAGGTACCATGGTCTTGTGTGTCGTAAATCCGAGGGAAAGATTGCAAGACATGACGAGGTTAATAACATTATCAAGAGGAGCCTCACAACAGCCGGATGCCCAGCAGTAAGGGAGCTACGCCAACTATGCAGATCTGATGGCAGCCAAAAGCGTCCAGATGGTATCACCCTTCAAGCCTGGACAGACGGCAAGCAGGTGGTGTAAAACACATGTGCATCTGCCTTGGCTGATACCTATCTCCCAAAACACCAGGGAGGAAGGAGGCAGCTGCCACCTTCAGGGAGTCCCAAAGTCGAGAAAAAATGGAGAACTTGCCCATCATTATATGTTTGCTCCCATACCTGAGATCCTTTCCATGGGAAAAAAGTGCATCTAAGTTCCTCAAGGGGCTGGGCAAAAAAATCAAAGGGGAACTAGGGGCGCAAGGCGTTGTTTTCTTTTTAAAATTTGCAACACTTTTTCAAAAAAAGTTTCCCCCCACAGGCTCATCAGCCCCCAAACAAGAGGGAGAAGGAGAAAGTCGCCAACCCCGGCCATAACTGCTGGTGCACCAGCCCCAGAGGGCAGAAACCCCTCCTTGCCTTTCCCCCCTGATTACAAAAATATAACCCACGCCTTAAAAAAAAACTTCAAGGGGTTGGGTGGACAACACTGACTTAAAAAACGAGGACGATAACCCAACCCTCTTACACCTTTCCCACTTTGTATTATCAGAAGCCACTGTGTGGCGAAACGTTTTCAAAAATACCCAAGTTGATATGTGTCTAATTTAACAACTTGTCGGTTCTCTGAACCATTCATCTACAGCTAGTTTCTGTTCCAGCGACTCAGCTGTTCAGAGGGGTAATGCATTTTATTTTGGGCACGTGCCCCAGCTCGGAGGAGCTGGATGAGATATTCGCATTATAATCAGTGAAAACATGTAAAATATGTACTAGACATGTATCTCTACACCTCTTGTACTGCAAATGCACTATATCAACAAAGTATTTCAAAATCTTTTTAAATATTATGTAAAAAAATATACCATTAAAAAAAATGAAAAGATGGGGTGGTGGGAGAAGTGGAATAAATATTCAAAGGGTTCAGGAAGAAATCCAAATATTCTTTTTTGGGTCCCCTTTTTTATTCACTTATTCGAGGATATATATATATATATATATATATATATATATATATATATATATATATATATATTGTAATTACAAACAAGTGGTATTTAATCAATAACAACACTGATACTAGCAGAGGATTCGAACCATGTTGTTTAGCCCGCCTCATGGTGAGTGAAAATTCCATGACGCCTAACCCACGGGACATACAATCCTACAAGAATCATGCACACAGCAGAGCTAGGTTTTTAGTGATCCGAGGCATTCGATGGGTGGGGATTCAGAACAATTTATCCTCCTCCCCGTTTGGTGTACAAACCCTTAGAGCAGTATGTTATTTTAATCACAAACAAGGGTTTTTAATCAAAAAAGCAACACCCAAGATAAACCCCATGTTTTTTGCTTCCCTCATTGTGAGGAAAATTCCAAATCGTTTTAACCCGGGGACACATTACGCCGCCAGCAAGTCCTGGTACTGTCTCTTCCAGTGGCAGTGACTTGGCCCATTAAGAAATTTATTTTTTATTCCCAAAATTTTGTCAAGCACTGTAGTGGGTAGGATGGTAGAGAGGAAGGTGGTCCCATGAGGTCATGATGCATGCTACCCATCTGAGGGATTCTAACTGGAGAAGTGTTTGAGGGGGGGTAGGATCTATTGAGAAAGTTATTATATTCGATGTGCATCACACATAACCTCAATCCTGCCCCCCCAATAACCAGATTAAAGCAAGTTTTCTTGTTTAAATGAGGGCACCATTTGCCTACTTATTATTCAGTATTCACTTTACCTCATTTTTTGTACACTTGAAAAAAAAAAACTACTCAGTAACTATGTCGTTTTTATGTACAGTTGCCCCCGTGTATCCGTGGATGATATTTCAAGAAACCGAAACCGCTGATAGTTTGATACATCCCTTTTGATGAAGTTGTCTAAAAGGGGAAATATAAGAAAAGGATAATTGGGGAATAAGGAGGGAGTACGCAGGAGAGGTAAGTCGAGTGACAGAGCGAAGGTAATGAGGTCACTAGATACACTAGTGATGTATGGGATACCCAAAACGGTTTCCGCACCCCGGGAACATCCAAAAATTTTTTACATCCTTCCCACACCCGCATCCGTATTTCACTGAAAACAGATATAAGAACATAAGAAAGAAGGAACACTGCAGCAGGCCTACTGGCCCATGCGAGGCAGGTCCAATTTTTCCACCGGCTTAAGCCAATGCCCCGACCCAGCCGGGCAGGTTACATTCATTTTGGGAAAGGGAGCACGGCATCTGACCAGTAGCACAAGCTAGTCAGGACCAACTCACACCCACCCGCACCCACCAAATTTATCTAGCCTATTTTTAAACTACACCCAAAGTTTTAGCCCTATAACTGTACTGGGATTTTTCCACTTATCGACAACCAACCCAAAACCCAAAGCTTTCCTATATCCTTCCTGAATCTGAATTTATCCAACTTAAAGCCATTGGGAGTCCTGTCAATACTAGATATTTTTTGCACGCTATTTACATCCCCTTTTTTTATTCCTGCCCTTTTCCCTTTATACACCTCAATCATATCCCCAATTCTATTTCTAGAGACAAATTTAGGGCCCCCAGTCTATCCTCATAGGCAAGATTTCTGATACATGGGATCAACTTAGTCATCCTCCTTTGTAGTTTTCCAGAGCATTTATATCCATTCTTTAAAACGGTGACCAAAACTGGCAGATAATCAGATGAGGCCTAACCAGATATAGAGTTGAAGAACAACTGAGGACCCTATTATTTATGCCCTTTATATGAACCCAAATATTCTGTATTTTTTTGGGAAAACTTATCCCGAAAGAATCCTAAATCCGTTTCCAATCAGTAGTATTAAGATTCATTATTTAGTTTATTGGATGGTTATTGTCCTGTCCAATATTTAGAACTTTGCATTTATCTATATTAAAAATGCATCTGCCACTTCTCCGACCACTGCACTGAAATCCGCAGAACATCCACAATTTCTTTCATCCGTATCAAATCCGCAGAACATCCGCACAATTTTTATATCCGCATCCACATTCGCATCCGCAGAATGAGTAAGTAAGACATCCGTCCGTATACACATCGCATCGTGATATCTAAATTTTCCCCCTCCAAATTTTCATCCGATACATCCAAAAACTAAACCATCACCCCTCATTACCACCACCACACTACCACCCTCTCAGTACTTGAAATAAAATAATAAAATAAAGCATAGTTAGAATAAGCTAAATCAGGGAACAGTAAATACATTATTCTATTCAAACACAGTTTATTATTAAGTCCTTGTACAATAATATATGTATTTGGGAACAGGAGAACACTATTGGGTTTAGATAAATTGGGATGGCATACCTAAGCAGTGACACAAGGGTTACAATTTTTACTGACGAAACAGAATATAACTTAAAATATAGTTCAGAGAACAGTTCACCACAGGAACTCAGTCACACACTAGCCATAGGTCCCAAGACTCCACACAGCACGAGCACTGCATAAAGCCAGTACTCTGCCCAGTGTCTCCAACAGTCTCCCTCAGAGACCCAGCAGCCTTCTCCCCAGAAGCCTGCACTCTGTGCCAGAGCTCCCCAGAATCTGCTGCTCAGAGTTTGGCACACGTAAGCCAGAGTTTGCAGAATCTCCCTTTCTAGCTGTTTTCTTGAGCTTATATGGCCTAAATGTGCACCCCCCATCCCACATGAGGCGTACACTGTGTGTTGGAGGCCTGACGCCAGCTCAAGAACAAAAGACCTGAGAATTTGCTGCGATGCGTGTCTGACACCTATTTGCCAGCAGCAATGGTGTGACAATTTACTGGTTATCGATCTCCTTTATACACATCACAGCACAGTTGATCTACATCACACCTCTTTTCTCCCTCAGTTTAAAATATCTGATAGGACACTTGTCCTTAAGTTATTGTGACTATTTGTCAAATTACACATAACATATTACAAAATTATTCACCTACACTTCTCATCCTTTTCAACTACCACAAGGCAATCAGTACACTTCACAGCTGACCAGCCATGTTGCGCAGCCAAAGCCCGGTCATTTCCTGAAACTGGGGCACATCTGGCCCCCAGTGCCTCCCTGCTTCTGCACTCAGCCGGTGGCTCAGTCACTTGCACGTTGCCCGTCAGGCCACCAGGCTGTTGGCGTGGGAAACCAGCCCAACGGGTTACCCTTCAAGTAACTGCACTGACATTACGGTCACTCTGTCGCACTCAACAGTCTCACATAACATTATCATTTCGGTCAAGATAGAGCAGGCATCGCAGCTACACCATCAACTTATGTCACTGCTAGATTCACTGACAATACATCACATTTCCACACAGGTGCAACACTAACATTTCTGGCAAGTCAGTAAATTCACACTTAATTATCTCATGGCTAGGACACACGGCATGGCGGCAGCAGCTGGCCCAGCTCCCACAATCTCGAGGATGGGCAGCCTGACATAGCAGACTCTCCTGCCCTGGAGACACCAGCCACCTCATACACCACTGCACACCCACTGAGCTAGTATCATAGCAGCATCATAGCGTGGCCACAACATCACAGCATCGCAGACTATAGCATGGTCACAGCACGCAGCATCACAGCATGGAGTGTCACATCACATGGCAGCAGCAGAACGTGCACCCTCAGCAGACCCATCATAGCAGCATCACATGGCTCAGCATAGAAGACACCATCAAACAGTTGCGCAGCAGCATAGCCGGCATCAGCTCGAGGTGAGGTGAGGTCACCAGGTCAGCCACTGAGTGTGGTCACCACCCGGCAATGTCACCCAGAAACTGGGTGACACAGACACACTACTCACCCAGATGACAGATCAGCAGTAACACAGCACTGGGCAGCTATCAGCTGGGTGATCAAGCACAGTGATAGCAGCTCTTCAGTAGATGACAGCTGTGGGAGATTCACCTGCCGGGCTACTGGCTGATTCTCACCTCTGGCCATGTGGCTGCATTTCCTCAAATGACCCAAACACCAAGATCGCCAGACTAAACCAACATTACACTATCAAATATGGGCCGGCCACGCAACCACAGCCATGCCAGATCACGGTCAAAAGAGTCAGCTAAGGTCACTTAGACATGGTAACACACAGCATTTATTTTGAATCTTGACATCAATAAAATAGCAATGAAGGCATGCTTGCAGTTTGGGAGACACATGACGATCAAATTAAATTATGTGATGTGGTCCCTGCTCCAACATTATGTGCTGAATTGGCCCATTTATTGAGAATATAGAGACAGACAGCAGGCAATACCTATGTGACATGTCAAGATATCTTATTAGTGAGGGTAGGATAATGTTGCACAGCAATCTCCCAAATTTGCTTGTAACAGATAAGTGAACTGTGTATAAACTAAATCTGTTTCCATGAACTGTAAATTATCTGTGCCTCATGATAATGAGCACAGATGGGCATGTTTTCAGAACAGATTTATACCGATTGTAGCTGCTTGTGCTTGGCTACAGGTACCTCTGGCAGCTGTTTCCAACTAAATGAAAATTATGTGATCAAGTATATGTCACGTCTTGACTATGTGCGACTGTCCATCTATTGAGAATATAGAGATAGACAATACACATCCCATATCTATTCATGAAATACATACCACTGTAATTGCTAGTCTCCTCACTTACTTCTGTAATGATACTGAAATGTAGATATAAACCAAATGCAGCCACCAGCCAACCCTTTGGGGCCCAGTGCCTGCCTAGTCCATGCAGGTGCTTGAAACCACAGGATGGGGGTGTTTGGACACGAGGCAAAATTAAAATGAGCAGTAAAAGCGTGGCATGGGATTGTCTCCTTACCATAAAACACAGCATCATCGCTTAGATGCCATAAACACATAGGCGTAGAGAATCCAGTGACAGAATAAGTAAAGATGCAGAGGTGACGAGCGAGGTGATCACTATTATTCATCACCTCTCACACCCTCTCGTTTGAAATAAATAATATATTTGAATAAGAAATAATAATTGGGATAGTTCACTTAATATCTCCACTAAACACAGTTTCTTTGCACACTGTCATATTTGGGAACAGGAGCAGTCACTATTGGCCTTAGATAAATGGGTGGCATGCAAGCAAAAAGAGATATGGGTTACAATTTACCCAGAATACTACACATAGCCCAGAGATTGCCACAGGTCCAAGACGCACACAGCTGGCGAGCACCTCAGCCCCAGTCAGTACTCTGCCCCTTTGCTGCCCCAGAGCTCGGCCGCACCTCCCCTCTCTGGGCTGCCCTTCCTGAGCTTATGTGGCCCCAGCAGATCTCTCTCCATGTGTACATCATTACTGATGCAAGTCAAGAACAAAAGACTGGAGGTTAACTGAAGCAGTGCAAGCTGAGCCTATTTGGCCAGCAGGTGTGACAATTTACATTAATTTCAGCTCTCCTTTGAGCCACAGCTATTGCTGACCTACATCACAAAGTTTATATGAAAATTATGCACAATAAGTCATGTGCAGTCATTTTGCACTTTGGGGGCCATGTGGTGATTGGTCAATGTGGCACCCAGCAATAAATGCAGACATTGAGTTGCAGCTGGTCATGCACAAAGCAGGTCAGTGTGGTGCGGCCGAGTGTCGTGGATAGGCGACAGAGGGGGAGGATTGATGTGTTATGGGGATAGAGCCCAATATGTGGAGTGAGTGTGCGCCTAAGTAGCACTCATTTGAGATACCTAATATATTGAACCACAACTGGCTTACTAAACAGCAGTGACTGACCAAACTTATGTGGGAGACAGATATGTAACCTGCATTCAGCAGAAATAGTTCTGCTGTAAAACACACACTATTATATTATTTGTAAAACTTGAGACCTGTGGCAGAGCGTGACGGGAGTTCCTGGGGGGGAACTGCCCCGAACTATAATACTGTTTCGTCAGTTAAATTGTAACCCGTCTACGCTTACATGCCACCCTATTTATCTAAAACCAATAGTATTCTCCTGTTCCCAAAATATTTTTAGTGTACAAGGACTTAAAAACTGTGTTTGAGTGAATATTAAAATTAACCATCCCAATTATTTATTTCTTATTCTAAATATATTATTTAATTTCAAGTAAATGAGAAGAATGGGGGTGAGGGGAGTCACCAACCCCACATTACCCCCGGGGTCCTTGTCACTGTCCACCCCTCCCCGGGACCCAGCCTTTTTTCCCTTATTCCCCAAAATCCTTTGTTTCTACCCCAAACATATCAAGCGGTGGTGGTTCTTATTTTTTTTTATAGTAGGAAAAACCCATGTACCTTTTTTTACTGCTCGATTTTTAGATTTTGCCACCGAAGTGGCTAGTTTTTGGCACCCCCTATCCATTTGTGGACGGAGCACAAGAGGATATGGATACACAAAAAAGGGCCCAGGCACTAGGCCCCAAAGGGGGTTTAAAAATTTTACATTTGGATTTATATCTACATTTCAATTATCTGTTACAAGTAAATTTAGGAAATTTGCTTATAAATTGGGACTATTTCATGAATAAGATATCTTTGACATGTCACATAGGTTATATTGCATCTCATATTCCTCAATAAGTGGACAATTAACACATAGTGTTCAAGACAGTGACCATATGCCCGATCACATAATTTTCATTTAGTTTGATCATCATCTGTGTGTTCCCAACTGCCAGAAGTACCAGCCGCCTGCCTGGCCACTACAACACATCGTCTGTTCACATTGAAGTTGTCCAAAACAGCCCATCTGTGCTCACATTATCATGAGCACAGATAGGACGTTCATGGAAATTAGGGTTTGGGTTTATATCTACAGTTCACTTATTGTTACAAGCAAATTTAGGAAATTTGCTTTTATAACTGGTATCCTATCACTAATAAGATATCTTTAAAGTCACATAGGTTTTACTGTCATCTCTATATTCCTAATAAGTGGGCAACAGCACAAATGTTCAAGACAGGGGCCAATGCCTGATCACATAATTTGATTTAGTTTGATCATTATCTGTGTGTCTCCCAAACTGCCAGAAGTTCTTGTAGACAAGCACAACCATTTGCTACCAATTTTGTGTGTAAAATAAAATAAATATCTGTGTATATTATAACTAATGACCCTTTGCTGACTCTTTTGACCGTGGGGCTGAGTAATTGTGTGGGTTTTAATATTATTATATTTGATGGAGTTATGTTGGTTTGAGATATCTGGGGGAAAAATGAGGTTTGGGCGACTTTTGGGGGAAGCAAATCCGAAAAATATTTACAGAGGAATGAGAAATCAACCAGTCACCCAGCCCGATTTGGAAGAATCACCACAACTGTCATCACGAAGAGCTGCCCTTTTTATCCACCTGATGTGCCCAGTCACCCAGCGATGACCCCAGCTGCATTCGCTTTTGGCTTTACAATTGTAGGGTGTCGTCTGTGTCACCCAGTTTTTGGGGGAAAAGAGTTGCCAGGGATGGGTGACCGCACTTCTGTTAATGACCTGAAAGGGCTTTACCTCACCTGAGCTGATGCCGGCTGCTAATGCTGCTGGGTTTACTGGGGGTGAGGCTGTTTTATGGTGTCTTCTATGCTGAGGCCGTGCTGTGATGCTGCTATGATGGGTCTACTGGGGTGGTGCTGCGTTCTGCCGCCTGCCATGCTGTGATGCTGTGACGCGGCAATGCTGTGATGCTGCGATGCTGTGGCCATGCTGTAGTCGTGCTATGATGCTGTGGCCGTGCTGTGATGTTGTGGCCGTGCTGTGATGCTGCAATGATGCCTAGCTCGGGGAAGATGATGGAGGTGATGCTGCAGTGGTGTATGAGGGATTCTGGCTGGTGTGCCAGGACAGAGAGTCTGATAATGGAGCTGCCATCCTCGAAGTTGTGGAAGGACGTGAGCCGCGGAGATGGACTCCAGCTGCTGGGACCAGCGTGCTGCCATAGGTGGTATGGAGGTGTATGCTGTCTTGCCGGTATGACGGATGTCCTGAAAGCCATGAGAGATAATTAAGAGTGTGAGGTTTTCCCAACCTACTTTGACTTGCTAGAAATGTTAGTGTTACCTGTGTGGAATGAGGTGATCTTGGAAACGGTCCAGTGAATCCTAGCAGTGACATAGGATAAGATGGGTCTTAGGCTGATGCCTGCTCTATCTTGATTTTCAGATGATGAAGTGTTTATGTGAAAGTTTGTTGAAATGCGACCTAGGTGGTCGAAGTGGTCCAGTTGCAGTTACTTGAAAGAATGTAACCCGTTGAGCAGTTTTCTCCACGCCAACGAAGCCTAGAGAGGTTGGCCAATGGTTAACGGCAAGGGTGACTAGTACCGGCTAGTGCATTTCTAGTAGAAGTAGGAAGGCACTGAGCCAGATATTTAGTTTTCAGGAGAAATGACGGGTAAGGAGGCTTTGCACCAGAGAGCAACTGTTATGCTGGTCAACTGTGAGGTGTACTGATTATGCTGCCTTGTGGTAGTTGAAAAGGATGAGGGAAATATATGTAGGTGAATAATTTGTAATATGTTATGTGTAATTTGATTAAAATAGTCTAATAACTTAGGACAAATTGTCCTAGTTCTCAGATATTTTAAACTGAGGGAGAAAGGGGATGGATGTGATCAACTGTGCTTGTGATGTCAATAAAGGGATATCTAATTAACCAGTAAATTGTCACACCATTTGCCTTGGCAAATAGGTGTCAGACACGCATCGCAGCTTAAATTTCGTCTTTTGTTCTGACTGGCGTCAGGTCCAACACACGTGGTGTACGCCTCATGTGGGATGGGGTGCATTTAGGACCATATAAGCTCAAGAAAACAGCTAGAAAGGGAGATTCTGCAGAGCTCTGGCCTGTGTGCAGAGCTCTGAGCAGCAGATTCTGGAGGAGCTCTGGCTGGGGTGCAGAGTTCTGGGGAGAAGGCTGCTGGAGTCTCTGAGGGAGACTGTTGGAGACACTGGGCAGAGTACTGGCTTTATGCAGTGCCTGTGCTGTGTAGGTCTTGGGACCTATGGCTAGTGTGTGACTGAGTTCCTGTGGTGAACTGTTCTCTGAACCATATTTTAAGTTATATTCTGTTTGTCAGTAAAATTGTAACCCTTGTGTCACTGCTTAGGTATGCCATCCCAATTTATCTAAACCCAATAGTGTTCTCCTGTTCCCAAATACATATATTATTGTACAAGGACTTAATAATAAACTGTGTTTGAATAGAATAGTAATATTTACTGTTCCTGATTTAGCTTATTCTTAACTATGCTTTATTTTATTATTTTATTTCAAGTACTGAGAGGGTGAGTAGTGTGGTGGTGGTAATGAGAGGTGATGGTGTAGTCTTGGGATGTATCGGATGTGAAAATTTGATGGGAAAATTTAGATATCCACGGATGCAGATGTGTATACGGACGGATGTCTTACTTACATTATCTGCGGATGCGAATGTGGATGCGGATATAAGAAATTGTGCGGATGTTCTGCGGATGTTGATACGGATGTAAGAAATTGTGTGGATGTTCTGCGGATTTCAGATGGTGGTCGGAGAAGTGGCAGATGCAGTTTATTATAGATAAATGCAAAGTTCTAAATATTGGACAGGACAATAACATGCCACATATAAACTAAATAATGTAGATCTTAATACTAATGATTGCGAAACGGATTTAGGAGTTCTGGTTAGCAGTGCATAAGTGCTCGCAATAACGAATACAGAATACTTGGCTTCATATCAAGAAGCATAAATAATAGGAGTCCTCAGGTTGTTCTTCAACTCTATATATCCTTGGTTAGGCCCTCATCTAGATTATGCTGCACAAATTTTGGTCACCGTATTACAGAATGGATATAAATGCTCTGGAAAACGTACAAAGGAGGATGACTAAGTTGATCCCATGTATCAGAAATCTTGCCTATGAGGATAGACTGAGGGCCCTGAATCTGCACTCTCTAGAAAGGCGTAGAATTAGGGGATATGATTGAGGTGTATAATGGAAAACAGGAATAAATAAAGGGATGTAAATATGTGCTAAAAATATCTAGTATTGACAGGACTCGCAGCAATGGCTTTAAGTTGATAAATTCAGATTCAGGAAGGATATAGGAAAGCATTGGTTTGGTAATAGAGTTGTCGATAAGTGGAACAAACTCCCGAGTACAGTTATAGAGGCTAAAACGTTGTGTAGTTTTTAAAAATAGGCTAGATAAATATAGAGTGGGTGCGGTGGGTGTGAGTTGGTCCTGACTAGCTTGTGCTACTAGGTCAGATGCCGTGCTCCTTCCTAAGTGAATGTAACCTGACCTGGCTGGGTCGGGGCATTGGCTTAAGCCGGTGGAAAACTTGGACCTGCTTCATGGGCCAGTAGGCCTGCTGCAGTGTTCCTTCTTTCTTATGTTCTTATATCTGTTTGCAGTGAAATACGGATGCGGTGTGATACGGATGTAAGAAATTGTGCGGATGTTCCGCGGATGCGGATCCGGATTCGGATATCCGATACATCACTAGTGTAGTCACCAGTGACCTCACATTACCTTCGCTCCTGTCACTCGACTTACCTCTCCTGCGTACTCCCTCCCTTATTCCCCAATTATCCTTTTCGTTCCTATATTCCCTTATATGACAACTTCATCAAAGGTATGTATGCAAACTATCAGCGGTTTCGGTTTCTTGAAACGTATCATCCACGGATACACGGGGACAACTGTACATAAAGACGACATAGTTACTGAGTAGTTTTTCTTTTTCAAGTGTACAAAAGTGAGGTAGCCAAGTGAATACTAGAATAATTTTAAGTGGCAGGCAAATGGTGCCCTCATTTGCACAAGCAAAGAGAAACTGTGCTTTAATCTGGTTATTGAGGGTGAGCGGGATTGAGGTTATGTGTGATGCACATCGAATATAATAACGTACTCATGAATTACCCACGCCCCTCAAGCACTTCTCCAGTTAGAATCCATCAGATGGGTAGCATGCATCATGACCTCATGGGACCACCCTCCTCTCTACCATCCTCTAACTAGCAGTGCTTGACAAAATTACGCAATAAAAGATAAATTACTTAATGGGCCAAGTCACTGCCACTGGAAGAGACAGTACCAGGACACTTGCTGGCGGCAGTAATGTGTCCCCTGGGTTAAAGGTCTTGGAATTTTCGCTCACAATGAGGCAAGCTTAAACAACATGGGTTCTAATCCTTGGCTAGTTGCAATGTTTTTATTGATTAAATACCACTTGTTTGTGATTACAATAATATACATACTGCTCGTGAAGGTTAGTACATCAAACGGGGAGGAGGATGAAATTAGTTCTGAATCACCCACACCATCGAATGTCCTCGGATCACGGTACAACACCTAGCTCTGCTGTGTGCATGATTCTTGTAGGATTGTATGGTCCTGTGGGTTAGAGCGTCATGGAATTTTCACTCACCATGAGGCGGGCTAAAACAACATGGGTTCGAATCCTCTGCTAGTATCAGGTGTTGTTATTGATTAAATACCACTTGTTTGTAATACAATATATATATATATATATATATATATATATATATATATATATATATATATATATCCTCGAATAAGTGAATAAAAAGGCGACAATGAAGAATATTTGGATTTCTTCCCCAGCTTTCATTGAATATTTATTCCACTTCTCCTACCACCCCATCTTTTCATTTTTTTACCAATAGGTATATTTTATTACATAATATGGTACAAAAGATTTAAGAAATACTTTGTTGATATAAAGATTGCATTTGCAGTACAAGAGGTGTGAGAGATACATGTCTAGTACATATTGTTACATGTTTGTCACTGATTATAATGCGAATATCTCATCCAGCTCCTCCGAGCTGGGGCACGTGCCCAAAATACAGCATGCATTACCCCTCTGAACAGCAGCGCTGAGTCGCTGGAACAGAAAACTAGCTGTAGATGAATGGTTCAGAGAACCGACAAGTTGTTAAATTAGACACATATGCAACACTTGGGTATCTTTAATGAGGAAACGTTTCGCCACACAGTGGCTTCATCAGTCCAATACAAAGTAGAAAGGTGTAAGGAGAGGAGGAGTTTGAGGTTATCAGTCCTCGGCCTGGAGTCGATGTGTTCATCCATCAATCTTGTTAGAAGTGTAGCACAAGGCCGTAGAGGTGGCTTATATGCTGTAATCAGGTGAGATGCAGCAGGAGGAGGCAGGCCTTAAGCCACCTCTACGGCCTTGTGCTACACTTCTAACAAGATTGATGGACTGAACACATCGACTCCAGGCGAGGGACTGATAACCTCAAACTCCTCTCCTTACACCTTCTACTTTGTATTGACTGGATGAAGCCACCTGTGGCGAAACGTTTCTCATTAAAGATACCCAAGTGTTGCATATGTGTCTAATTTAACAGAAAACTAGCTGCCTTGGTGATCCCTAGTTACCCTGTTGAGTCTTTTGCCCAGCTCCTGAGGAACTTAGATGCACTCTTTCCCATGAGCCAAGGATCTCAGAGCCTATGGGAGCAAAACATATAATGATGGGCAAGTTCTCCATATTTTCTCGACTTTTTGGGACTCCTGAAGTGGCAGCGCCCTCCTTCCTCCCTGGTGTATTGGAGATAGGTATCAGCCAAGGCAGATGCACATGTGTAGTCCCACACCACCTGCTTGCCGTCTGTCCAGGCTTGAAGGGTGATACCATCTGGACGCTTTTGGCTGCCATCAGATCTGCATAGTTGGCGTAGCTCCCTTACTGCTGGGCATCCGGCTGTTGTGAGGCTCCTCTTGATAATGTTATTAACCTCGTCATGTCTTGCAATCTTTCCTCGGATTTACGACACACAAGACCATGGTACCTGAATCGGTCTGCTTCTTCACTGCCACAAATACACCTGTGTTCGGCGATAATAGGGCGGCAAGTCGAGGCAACCCCAAAGGGGATGGTCTGGTCGAGGCGTGTGCCAAGGCTGCAGTTTGGAACAGCCAACAAAAAGCCCCTTGAATGAGGGGCTATCCGGAGGCTGGCTTTTATCCTTCCCTGACACACTCTGAAGCATTGCTGGGCTATATTCTCTACTACTGGGCCACATCCCAGTGACTTTTTTAGTTGTTGGGGGGCGTGGTTTCAGAGCCTGTTAGGTTATCCCAGATCCTGGCTCCTAACGAACTTTTGGTCATTGATTCCAATCTTGCCCCTAAGATGTTCAGGGAGAATCGCTGCTACAAGCCCTGGATAATGCATGAAGACAGGAAAGCAGGTGAGAAACTGAGATGACTCCGACACCAATGCCTCCTAGTCTGACTGGGAGTATAGCTTGGCCCCACTGCCCATCTTCTAGAGTGGTTGCAATTTTAAGAACATAAGAACATAAGAAAGAAGGAACACTGCAGCAGGCCTACTGGCCCAGGGAGGCAGGTCCAAGTCTTCCCACCGGCTTAACCCAATGCCCCGACCCATCCAGGTCAGGTTACATTCACTTAAGGAAGGAGCACGGCATCTGCCCCAGTAGCACAAGCTAGTCAGAACCAACTCACACCCCACCCGCACCCACCATATATCTAGCCTATTTTTAAAACTACACAACTTTTTAGCCTCTATAACTGCACTTTCGGGAGTTTGCTCCACTCATCGACAACTCTATTACCAAACCAATGCCTTCTATATCCTTCCTGAATCTGAATTTATCCAACTTAAAGCCATTGCTGCGAGTCCTGTCAATCCCAATATTTTAGCACGCTATTTACATCCCCTTTATTTATTCCTGTTTTCCATTTATACACCTCAATCATACCCCCTAATTCTACGCCTTTCTAGAGAGTGCAGATTCAGGGCCCTCAGTCTATCCTCATAGGCAAGATTTCTGATACATGGGATAAAATTAGTCATCCTCCTTGTACTTTTTCCAGAGCATTTATATCCATTCTGTAATACGGTGACCAAAACTGTGCAGCATAATCTAGATGAGGCCAAACCCAAGGATATATAGAGTTGAAGAACAACCTGAGGACTCCTATTATTTTTGCTTCTTGGGTATGAAGCCAAGGATTCTGTTTTCTTTATTGGAACACTTATGCACTGCTGTCTTGGTTTTAGATTACTGCTAACCAGAACTCCTAAATCCTTTTCGCAATCAGTAGTATTAAGATCTACATTATTTAGTTTATATGTTGCATGGTTATTGTCCTGTCCAATATTTAGAACTTTGCATTTATCTATATTAAACTGCATCTGCCACTTCTCCGACCACTGCATCAGTCTATTCAAATCTTCCTGGAGTGCTCTAATGTCCTCATTTGAATGAATTGGACGGCCTATTTTGGTGTCATCGGCAAATTGCTTTTGTCCTATTTTTTCCCTCTCTATGTCGTTTATGAGATTGTGAACAACAAGGGGCCCAATACGACCCCGTGGAAACCGCTTGTGACCTTTCCCCCCCTCTGATTTCTCCCCATTTATGCAAACCCCTGCTGCCTATTTGTCAACCATGCCCCTATCCAGGAAAAATTTCTCCTCCTATTCCTGTGCCTTAATTTTCCTCAATAGTCTCTGATGTGGGACTCTTTTCAAAAGATTAGCCATAGGTTTGCTAAGCTCCTTTACTTCCCTTTTGAACCCTTGCATCAGTTCATCAGGGCCTGGGGATTTGTTTGGTTTTAATTTTTCTATTTGTCAAGGACCGTACTTGTGACCCTAATCGTGTATAGTTTAGTATCGTCCTGCACATAATTTATTATTTCTGGAAACCCAGTATCTTCCTGTGTAAAAACTGAGAGGGGTAAATGTTAATAATTCTACACATTTCCTTTTCCTGACGGTGACTGACCTAACTTTTGGGGGGGCCTATTTGTCCCAACTTTTCTTTTCCTGAAAAACCTTTTTTGGGGTTTGTCTTCATTCTCTTGCAACTTTAACCTCATAGTCTCATTTTGCTTTTCTTATTCTCTTTTTTTTTCTCTCTTTAACTGAATATATTGATTACTTAATTGCCCCCCTCCTCTTTTTATTCGCCTATATATGCTCTCTTTTGACCAATGAGATGTTTTAATTATTGTTCATCCACTTAGGATCATTTTTAATTCCTTTCATTTTTTAATTTACACTCTTCAGTCTTATCTCTCCTCATTGTACGCCTCTCCAGAGAGTGTACATTCAGTGCTCTCAGTCTATCCTAGAAGGAAAGCTTTCTGATATATAGGATCAACGTTTTCAACCTTCCTGGCATGTCTTCCAGTACATGTCTGCCAGCGCATGTCTTCCAGTGCATGTCTTCCAGTACATGTCTCCCAGCGCATGTCTTCCAGCGCATGTCTTCCAGTGCATGTCTTCCAGTGCATGTCTTCCAGTGCATGTCTTCCAGTGCATGTCTTCCAGTGCATGTCTTCCAGTACATGTCTTCCAGCGCATGTCTTCCAGTGTATGTCTTCCATTGCATGTCTTCCAGTGTATGTCTTCCAGTGCATGTCTTCCAGTGCATGTCTTCCATTGCATGTCTTCCAGCGCATGTCTTCCAGTGCATGTCTTCCAGTGCATGTCTTCCATTGCATGTCTTCCAGCGCATGTCTTCCAGTGCATATCTTCCAGTGCATGTCTTCCAGCGCATTTATGTCCATTCTTAATACAGAGACCAGAAAGGAGCATCATAATCTAAATGAGGTCTTACCAGAGATGCATAAAGTCTAAGTGTACCCTGGGAAAACTTCTCTTGTTTATGCTTCCTGATATAAAAGCCAGAAATCGTTCACACCTGAACGTTTATTTCTGGTTGTGTGACAATGTGCTGGTCCCGCCCCTTCTCTAATCTCCACAAACCAATCCACTTGGTGTTGCAGGCGAGCAAGAGGGGGGCTAAAGTAATTACACGGGTTTAGTGCATTGTGTCTGGGGTGTAGTGTCTCCCGGAGGTGGCAGGGACTTCCTCCATGCCTCCCCTACTGGGGAAGGGGAAAAATTGAAGTATCTTAATCTCGTGTGTGCGTGTGGGGAGGGATGATGGGAGAATCAAAGTCAAAATACCATGGCTAGAATAACCTTGTAGTTATGTGGTAGCGGTCAAATTTACATTTCGAGGAACCTGGGTTCAATCCTGGGCGACAGGAGATGTATTGGGCAAGTTGAATAGCACATGAAAAATGGTATGGTGTTACCGATAAGATGTGGAAAGACGATTATCTACAGATCAGGACATTTATTAAAGAAAACTTTTTCAACGAGTGGCTTCTTCAGTATGAAGAAGCCGCTCGAAACGTTCCTGTCTAATAAATGTCCTCAACTGTACATAAAAGTCTGTTTTCACAACTCACGACACCTGGAAGTAAAATTTCTCCCAGGTGTTGGCCGACTGCTGTAGGTGACACACTAGGGAAGACGCCCACAAGATCTCATTGGAATTAAACGCCAGTGCTTGGCTCTTCTGTTTATCCTGAGTTACTGATGACATCTCCACAACAACAACAACAACACACATTCAGGAAGAGACCTGGGCGATGTCTCGGCCCATCCTGACTAGCGTAAGGAAAGAGGTTGAAAACAGGTCAAGACAGTGGAAAGTGGGGGGGGGAGAGAGAGAGAGAGAGAGAGAGAGAGAGAGAGAGAGAGAGAGAGAGAGAGAGAGAGAGAGAGAGAGAGAGAGAGAGAGAGAGAGAGAGAGAGAGAGAGAGAGAGAGAGAGAGGAGAGAGAGAGAGAGAGAGAGAGAGAGAGAGAGAGAGAGAGAGAGAGAGAGAGAGAGAGAGAGAGAGAGAGAGAGAGAGAGAGAGAGAGAGAGAGAGAGAGAGAGAGAGAGAGAGAGAGAGAGAGAGAGAGAGAGAGAGAGAGAGAGAGAGAGAGAGAGAGCCAAGAGCAGGTCAAGTCACGTATGTTCCGAGATCACGGGAAGAATCAGTATAAACAGACACATCGGCCTGGCTCAGACTCACACTGCCCTCTGGCTAAACTTGAATATTGAGTTTTTTTATTTTACCGATTTCGAACACTGTGACTGACCTGACCCTCCTCCTTCCCTCCTCCTCCTCCTCCTTCTCCTCCCCCTCCTCCTCCTCCTCCCCTTCTCCTTACCTCTTCATCTTTCCTATATTTTCATTGCCTTTCCTGTCTTCCTCCAACAAAGGTTCTGTCCTATGAGGTTTTGTCTCGCAGGGAATTTTGTCCTGCAGTGCTCCTCTCTTTTTTTTATGGACTAACTAAAAATATTCCTTCTATTACTATTTCTTCACAAATACCACACCCTACCATTATTTCCTTCCAGTTTTCTACTACTGCTCCTTTAATGTACTAGGCTTCATTTAAATATGTATTTTTCCTTCTTTTTTCCCCTCAGTTCCTTCTTTTTTCCCCTCAGTTCCTTCTTTTCCCTCAGTTCCTTCTTTTCCTCCTCCATATTCTTCTTCCTCCACGACTCGAATTCCACGGATGGCACACT